>JAQQAE010015863.1:0-11925 GCA_029823295.1 Pseudamia nigra
GAAAAACTGCAACCAAACATTCATTGTGTGCTACCACAACTTCTTCCTCCCTCACCTCTTTTTGCCTCACCACCCCTCTACTCCTACCCAGGCGTTGGATAGAGAGGGAACAGCCAGTGCTCTCCAAACACAAGGACAGAAGCTGCCAGCAGGTAGCCATGGCAACAGCTTCTCTCTCACCCGCCACTTCCCAGCTCGGTAAAAGAGAGTGTGGAGAATTGCAGGGCCCCCTCTATCCTCTCTCCTCTCTCACACAGCCCAAATTAGACGGGTCACAGTATTTTTCTGGCACCCGTTTAAATAATCATAGAGATGGATGTGCGTAGAGAGAGGAGGAAGAAAAAAAGAGGTGAGGCGGGGGCATGCCAAGGAAGTAGAATGGGGGTGGTAATCGAAAAGAGGCAGATTGCTGCACAATAAATGATTTTTTTCCAGACATAAGACTCTAGGTGGAGACGAGGATGCTTGAGATATTTGTGAGCCTCTGTGCAGAACTTATCTTTCTAACAGCAAGAGCAAGATGGAAGACTCAAGTTGTAATGATTTCAATTGCAGCATCTCAACAATAGGATGTGGACGTCTGGGAGACAAATCAATTTCTTATTCCAAGCTTGCTGATCATCTGATTTCAAAGCTTCACTTTCAGATCCATCTATGTGACTTACAGCTTAGTGTCTTGAACACTGATTTACATGAACAGTAGTGCTTATCCAAACCTCTTCAACTCTCACATGCTCATGTTTTTGCTACTGGCAGGTACAGTTTTCATCAGAGATCTTGCATACTTTCTATGGAGCACACATTGCTGTGCACTTATGTAGTAGGCTGAGGTAAAGCACTTGGTGTCCTTCTGAAAGTTTATGTATCTACCAAGAGGTGCTGATGTTAAGAAGAAGAAATAGCACATCGGAAAACCCTGAAATGTTTTCTTTTCATGAGCCGCTGCTACAGGTCTGCTCTTGCTTAATAGCACACTGGCTTTTGAAAATAATTCAACCCTGCTTATTTTCTACTTGATTTACTCTGTGCAAGCCTCCCCTCATCAGGCTGAGGTCTTGATATTAAGCCAAAATAAATCAGTTCCCCTTTTCAGCGATATGTTGAGACTGCACTAGCAGCAAAAAGAAAACTTTTGAATTCAGTCACAGGATTACATCACAGGCAAACAATGTCTATTTTTACCCCGGCTAAAGTTTTTCTAACTTCCAGGAAATTCCAAAACAGGAGAAAGACTGAGCATGGTGTTTCAAAAATTGAATTATAGACAAGGTCAAGCAGGGATTAAACATCATGAAAGAATGTGTGGAATTACAGCTTGTTGCACTTAACAAACTCTGTAAAAGCTTCTAATTGTAGATTTCTGTTTCAGTAGGAAAGTTAATAACTAAACACAATGAAATGCAAATTCTATACAACAATAAAGTGACAGGCATTCTCTTAGATTTCTTTTACTTGATCTATGGCATAGCACAGTTATGTTCAGTCATACAAAGTTGGGTTAAATCACAATTTAGCTTGTTCTTTCGTGGCATGTTAAACTTTTTTTCAACAATTTTCAACAGTGGTGAAAGAAGTCATCAGAACCTTTATTTACTAAAATTACTAATACAGTACAAATACATGACAACAAAATACATGGGAAAAGCCACATCTAAAGAAGCATTAACTCTCGCTGATATTACATGTGGTCTTCTTTGAAACATCTGTCAAGGCGCTAAGCTGTACAGTAGGTGCTAGTCTGAACTACTGTAGAAGCTTTATGTCAAAGGGCACTAGTTAGTTCTGACACACATATTTGTTTTCTTTCTTTTTTTTTTAACTTTTTCTCTAATATTGATGATTTCAGCCATCAGTTAAATAAAATCATAAGCAATATTGGGGGAAAATTAGTCTTTATTGGAACTTTTTACTCATAGCCATTAATGTAGTTACTGTTTACCACTGCAGTTCTTGACAATCTGCAAGTTTGATTATTGGATACTTTTAATAATAAGAAGAAGAACAGTAATAATAATAATCCATTTTATTCATAGGTGCGTTTTAGGACACTCAAGTTCACCATACAACATTCAGAACACATAAAATTGATAAGATAAAACACAAACAGATACTATACTGTATATACATAATATTAAAATTACTGGAACTCATGAGTAAAGATACGCATCAGTGCTTAAAGTAAATGCACCATGTCATTTCAAACCTCCGACATGATGTTGCCATGTTGAAGGGTGTGAAAGGTGACAGTGCGTCTCACTAATGGTAGGAGAGCATTGTATTGTAGACTCTGAATGAGAGTCACTGACTTGATGTTCAGGTGATGCCCCTAATTTATGGGAGATAAAGAAAAGCATGTCTGCTGTGGGACTGGGGGTGTGTGTGGGTGTGATTGTGTGCACAGTCACAAGCTTGCTTGACTTCCCCACATTGATACCAGATGGCCCTTCCCATCACGGCCAATGGAGGAATTCAGCTGGCAAGACCTCTTCTTGTTCATGGTCAGGGTGTGTGTGCCTCCCTGTCCCCCTCCTCTCCCAACACACACTGACCTATTTGTATTCTGGGCAGAGCAGATGAGGCTCCAGGCCTGCTGCTCTGCTCCCCTCTAGCCGGTCCCCTCGGGAGGGCATCTGTGGGTCTGCGCTGGGCAGATAGGGCAGACCCAACATGGCAGCACTTTAAAGACCACCTCACTGGTCTGCAGAGAAAGGATGTTTGGATGTGGGTGTGCAAGCCTCTGTTTGAATCAGCTAAGATCTCTCTCACTCCATTTCTTTGTCTCAAGCGGTGCTTATTCCTTTTTCCATTGTGGCCAAAATTCTGATAACAGTGAATGTCACCTGACACAGTATGAACCTGAAAAACTCATGCTGACAATGAAAGACCATCACTATGAAAAATACATGAACTCGGCTCATTGCAAGGAAGGTAACACTTCTACTCTAATTTAGATATTTTCTACAGTAAAGATTAAAATGAAGTGATAATTGAAAGCCAGTGGGAGTTGGTGAGACTCTTCATCTCACACTGATTAGTCACTCAGAAGGGGCATGTCTCCATCCTCTCTGAGACGATGCGTGGTCAGCCCATATGTGTCCGTGTGAATGTGTCTGTGTGTATTTCAACTTAAATGGGCTCATTTAAAATCACCCAAGCATCTCTGATAGACCCCTATTTATAACCTCATCCCCTCTCCACATTCATTCATCCCACAAACATTATTTGTTGACTTGCAGTTGCACACATACACTCAGTAACGTGCACACATACAGACAGACACACACACATACAGACAGAGGGTGCCGAGCCATAAAGGAATGCAGAGCAGTATAATCACAGCATCATCAGCTCTGTCCTCTGAGAGCGCGGGCCAATAATGCCCCTCTAATTGAATAACTTATCCACAGCTATTTCCCAGGGGGCTGAGCTGCAAGGCACATTTGTGGAGAAAAGGGGGCAGATGGCGCTGAACAGAGTAGATCAGCATCCTCCAAGTAACACAAAGAAAGGTGGAGTTAAACAAACACAAAAAATCACTCAGTACAGTGCAGTCTTCTCTTACTGTAACTTTTTTGTCCTTGAATTCATACACATGGATCACGCAGCAGTCAGAATAACTAACCACATATATATAAATGTAAAAGATGTACAACTTAAACTAATGTAACTGATTAATGACCAAACATCTGAAACTCTCCATTCTATTAAAGCACACAGCTGGTCTTTGTCTCCTTTTTCCTTTCAGCATGTTAAATCTCATATGTCGATGAGCAAGGCTTCTCTCTTCTGTGAGGCTGAAAAGCCAGCTATATCCCCAACCCTGCGGGTGAGGATAATTCCCCTTAAGACCTCCCAAATTCTGGCTCCTTATGCAGCCACCCTTGGGCTCACTGCAGGGGTTAACTATACATTCTGTTTTCTTTTCTCCCATCAGACAGCATACCGCCCTGGGAGAGAACACACACACACACACATGCTGTACATAACACCTTCCAAAGTTAGTATTGCTGTGTTCGATCATTACATCCTTGATACTCAGATACCGTGGGAAGAAAATACTGTACATCTCCAAACCAGAAGAGTTTGTTTCTCAGAAACAATGCCACATGCAGACATTTCTTGTTTGTAGTACCTGCTGTACAAAGTTCTTAGGACTAACAATTCAGTACTTTTCTTCCGGCTAACTAGCCAAATTTCTGTCCAGTTGCCTGTACTTCATCAGCACACATGATATCTAACCAGTTCAATACCTCTATGCCCACAAGCAGAGTTGAAGTCAATGGAATTTTTATTAGGAAACAATAATGGGAGGAGGGGTATGAGGCAGAGAAAAGAGAAAGCGAGGTGTAGGGAGAGGTAGTACATTGATTTACCCTTCATAGTTCGTTGCACTACATTTACCCAGCAGAGTGCTCAAATTAGTGCCCTCCAGCTCTCTCCCAATTAGTTTCCACAGAGACGAGGTGTAAAGCCAGTCACTGGCCTCATTACCTCTCCTCCCCCCCCCTCCCCTCTTGGTGTAAACCACCGTCCAACTCTCTGCTTTTTTTACTTTCCCCTTCTCTCCCCACTTCACTATCTCTCATCTCCTCCACTTTTTTCAGTTTTGTTCTCCCCATCCTCTGTACTCCCTCTGTCTGTCTCTACATTTCAGCACTATTTTCTCTGTTTAAAGTGCCAGGCAGAGTGAGGAGGCTGTATTTATCTCTAGGAACTTGAAGTCAGGTAAGCTGCCAGAGACTCAACCAGAGAAGAATACATGTTTTGCTTTTGTTGCTGGACTCTGTGCAGCTCCATAGTTCAGCATATTCATGGAAAATGACTCTCTCTATGACAGACAAGTGCTCTCATCGTTTATTTTAATCATTTTCATAATTTTTAACATATACAGCACTTTAAATTTGAATGGCCTTGATTGGTTTTTCTGTTTTAAGGCTGAATGGCCAACAGCGCCAAGCTCTGAAGAATAACCAGTTGAATCTCAAAATGTACTTTTATAAAAAGTACCTCAAGTTAGATTTCTGCAAAAACAAGGATCTCAAATTTCTTTGGACTCAGCAATTGGGCTGAAACATTTTGTACAGAGAACTACCAACCAGACACTGACCAGGCACAGTGGGTAACAGTCTAAGCCTTAGGCTCTCAACGACTAACAATCCCAAGTTCACGGACTACTGCCTATTAGTTTGTACTAATCAAGTAATGAGCATAAATGGATGGTTTAAATTTAGAATAATGTGGTGATTGTTTGGTAAATGTGTAAAGTGTTGTCAGTTTTTGTAGTAAGCATAGGTAAGCCATAATAAGTTCATTTTTATGATTTATCATTATTAAATTATTATCTGCAAGTCTAACTAACTTTTAATCAGTGCATCGTTAACAACTAGTACCTACCCAGTACAGCATGTACTAAAGGTTCAGGGTGTAGGCTTTAGGGGAATTAAATCACACAAATACAATATATTATTGCTAATTATGTTTTTATTAGTGTATAATTACCTGTAAACAAGGACTTTTCTTTTCATGGCAGTACCTCCAATTATATGTAAACATCAGTAGCCTTGAATATGCCATAATTGTGTGCTCTTGCTGTAACAGTCATGTAGCTCTACTGGGATTAGCTGTGACTAGCCCTAACATCGCTTGCCTCCACTGGGTTTGATCTTGTGCTTTATCAGTCAAGCTGGTTTAACAGAAAAGATTCCATTTGGCAATGGAGCCACGATCGAACCACTGAAGACAGTGTCAATGCACAAGCTCAGAGATGGTGGCCTTCATTTTCTGATCTCCTCATTTCTCTGATGTTCAGTGTGGTTGGCACTGATGATACTCTAGAGACAGGACTAGGTTTGTCACACTGCAGGTTGAGATGCTCCTACCATATAGTAGTGTTTAAATAACTGCCGCATTATACACTTTCATGTCAGTCTCAGTTGAAACATCTGCTCTTGAAAAGAGTCTTTATCTTCGCTGGCAAAATGTAGAGGCAACCTGGGCAATGCAAGCAGCAATGTCCAAAATGAAATGGGGAACACTGCAGATGACAGTCAAAACATGTCAAGGTAAAATACTATTACCTCAACTTTACTTGGATGGTGAAATGCCTGAAATGCTGTGGCATTGGTCTTGGCAGGTGTGGTCAGCCTGAACATGGGACTTCAAATGATCTTCCACACACCATCCCTGTGCAAAGTAAATCACAGTGTATTGTCAATGACAGACTCAATGCACAGATGCAGACCAATGATTTGGTTGACACAACGGGGACCTCTGCGGAAACCTGCCAGCTGCTTAAGCTGCAAGTACTCATAAGTGTCATTGAGGTGCTCACCAGTGTCATCATTTTGCCAGCAGCTGACAGGAAGGATATACCATGGTAGTCTCTCATAATTTCTCATCCTTGGGGTCCTTCTTAAGTAGGACAATAATGCTGCCATAATGTCCTGTGGCACTTTCCTGTATTTCTAGATGAGTTCAAGCAATTTGGTTAGTCTCGTGTAACTGTTGGTTTAACAGCTTTCAGGCCTACTGTGGAAAAATCACATGCCTGGGGACTTTCTGCACCTTGGGTACCTCTTGGTGTGTTACACTTCCTCTTCTGTAGTAGGGAAGTAATCAACAGCATCACACTCAGCAAGGGTAGAGTTGTGGTCAACAGTCTGATCGAACGTTGGAGCGGCCTGTTGCCAAATTGCTTCACCCAGATCACTAGGCATGTTCCATTGGACCTGATTGGGAAGCCATTGTAATCTTTCAAGCTAGTTGTTATGCTACTTCTCTTTCCACACATCTCTTTGATGGTATAAAACAAAGTACAACAATCTCTTCTGTTTGTTACAGCCTGGCTGGTGCTCACTTTATTAGCCCAGAAAATGTATTTTTGTTTCTGTGGGAAACTATGGGGTCAAAAATATTAGCCCACTATGAAAATTTCATTTTTTCCAAAATGTTCCCCTTGGTTCTTTCTTCAGTTCTGGGCTCTGGATTCAGTTCAGGATTAATTTCAGTTCACAAACTTAGACCATTATTTAGTGAGAGTGGTGGATTGTGCTATGCTTGAAAATATAAAAATGCATTTTTGTTTTCGTAGAATTGTTTTTGTTTTCCAGTCAAAATAACTTGTGGTTTCTAAATGAAACTAGATGCTTCAAAATGATAAAAATCTGACACTCGTTTAAGCCCTTAAACTCTGATGTGCCCTGATCGGGGGATTCTGAGGAGTCTGCAGAAAACTTACAGTCATACTCATAGTCATATTGCACATCAAATTACACAGGAGACACATATATGCACATAAAAGTCATATTTACACACACCAAAC
The DNA here is from genome assembly GCA_029823295.1 of Pseudamia nigra. Lineage (NCBI taxonomy): Eukaryota > Metazoa > Chordata > Actinopteri > Kurtiformes > Apogonidae > Pseudamia > Pseudamia nigra. The sequence continues at coordinate 7,322 of JAQQAE010015863.1, forward strand.
ACAACTACTACACCAGCATGAAATATCAAAATCCTTTTAAAAAGAGACCTAAAAGAAACTGCGGTAGAAAAAAAAATCCCTGAATTTTCATAGGAGGACGAATATTTTTGACTTCTTCTGTATTCTAATAGTCTTAACAATTTTAATGTAAAATGTATTAATAATATTGCAAATATACAAGTACAGAATAACTATGGCATCGTTTGACTGAAAGATTTCTGAAATACGAGGCAAGGGAATGCCAGCTTCCCCATGACATTTACAGTTTGTTTAGGCAGTCCACTGCGATGGACATGACTTCACTTTGCATGTGATATTCTACATTTAGGAAAATTGCACAATAAAGAAGATGAAGTACTGCAGTAATTTTGATAAGGCACGCACTACTGTACGTTCTCACGGAATGACTTAAACCAGCAAAGAATTTGCATATTTCATAACATTACTTGATAGTGTCGAGATGCAAAGATGTTATTTCTGTTTAAAAATAGACTAAAATTTCGAACATCTGCTACACTGTGAGCTTCTTGGTAATATCCTTGGCTTTGGAACAAACAAATTTTGCTTGCAGTAAAGCAAACACCTTTCCCTCTTCAACTAACCCCCAGCCATTTCTGCTCTTTCCCTCCCTCTTTCCCTCCTAACTGAAATCTAGAGAGAATCTGGGTGAGGTGTCAGGCCAATGTACTGCCTGCAAACAAAAGCCGCCCTGTCCACCCCAGACCCAGATGTTCCTTATTGATCCCCCTGTGGATTTGGCTGAATGTAACCGTTCCAAAATTTTCTCTCTTTTTTTTACTGTCTGTCTCTTCCTCTTTCTATTTCTCACCCACATGCTCACTTATTGTACTCACACTCTGTGCAATTGTTACCCTGTGCTTATGCATATGGTCATGCATATCCAGTAATACATGTCCAGACAAAGCTTGAAGTGCTGTGAGAGTTACACCACACCAGCCAACTGCTCGGGAGAAGTACCCCCTGTTTCTCTTGTTCTATTTCTCCCTCTCCTGACCACAATCCTGTCCTCAACAGCCCCTCTTGGCTGTTTCTTGTTAATAATGTAGCATGCTTCACTGTCTGATGTTGCATTGGGTTGCTGTGGCACCATAGAGAGACTGTCTACCTTTCTGAGAGACGCAGCAACTGGTTGCCAAGGAGTTGATTTCAGGGAGGCAGCGAGGGAGGTGAGGGAGTGTAAAGTAGAGGTCTGGCAGAGACAGAGAAAGAAAGAAAAAAATGACAAAGAGAGTGAGAGGAAACAGACTGGGAGTGAGAGGGGTAGAAAGAGCAAAAAAGAAAAGAAAAGAGAAAGCACGGGCTGGAATAAAAAGGTAGATAGACCAAGAAAAGCCAACCCAGCCTCAGCTTACATTCAATAACTATTCATACTGTGCTGCTTACATTTAGTTTGTGGTGATAAAAAATAACAGTCTAAGCAGGTGGAATACTTTTAAAGACAAGTAGAGTAATGCTGGTGTAATGCAGTCAGTATAGTACAGTTGATATGTTTCTTGTGTAGACTATGTAAACTGGTCTTTCTAGGCAGGGTGAAATGCCGCTTGTCAAAATAATGTTCAGAATTCATTGCAGTTTGGTTATAATTTGCTATGTTGTTCGAACTCAGAGAAATTCGTTGGTGATTGGTGTTGTTATAGACTGCATTGTGGGTGGAACATTTCATTGGCTCCATTGTGCATATTTATATCATTACAAGCATAAACATGGCTTCTGAAGGAACTGATGGCTTGAGCTGCTTGTCAGTGTTTCGGTTAAAGGTATTTCCTCACAACTACCAGGTTCATATCCAGGCATGCACATTCACATATGCAGACACACCATAACAGTCTTATACGTATGTAAACGCTGACTCTATGCCTTCAAGCCTAAGTGCAATATTTTTGCTGTAGTTAATCTGATTCTAAAGCAAGGGGAACACAGGCAGGGTTGTGTCAGAGATGTCTCTTTTTTACCAGTGAGCTGCTTCGACATCAATGAGATTGTCTTTATCTGCCTGTTTGCAGCTTGGGCTCAGATTCTGCCCTCTATATACGGGCGCTGGGTCGTGGGAGGCATGTGGGCGAAAGTGCGTGGCATCTGGCCTAATGCACAGCCTGGAGAGAAATACTAACACTTCATATTCACTGTGACTTCAACACCACCACAGTTGAGGCTCTCACATTTGGATGGAGATTTTCAGTGAATGAGTCACAGGTTTGAAAGATATTCCATGGGACGTGGTCTTCTAATTTAGTTTTGGTGTGAAATGAAAAGAGTTGAATCAAAAAACATTTGCAAGCATCCATGTAGCGTTTGTCAGCCGTAGAAGAGAGAGTGTCATTTATGGTATTCTAAAATGCAGCTTATACAAGTGTTGCCATTTATCGTATTAGAAAATGCAGCTTATACAAGTCTTGCCACAAAGTGCTCCTCCTCAGACCCCAGGATTGCCTTGTGTTTGACTCAGGATATTCCCTGCTGTACCACATTCCACTGTTGTTCCGTTATTCTGGAACGGGTCCCTGCCTCTTCCTGCCAAAACACTCCCATAAACACACATCCAGCCCTGAAGTCCTCACCCTGCAGGGGGCATTCCAGAAGTGTTAGTTTTCTGAACCTTCCTCGCAAAGACACACATGCGTATAGTAAATGCAGACACACTGAACTGTTACCCTTATATCTCTCCTATTGCACCCTTTGATCTCATACAAATCCATTTTTATTCATTTTGAGGTGCAAAACATTGGTCAGAAGTTCAAATGATATTACATACATGCTCCCACAAAAGAATTGATTCCTATTCTCGGAAACTTAGTATTGCATTCATCAGAGGGAACAATAGGTGCAGATGTCAGAGGGGATGGAGGTATTAGCATTAGGATCAGTATTAGTAAAATGTGCAACTGACCCCCACCCAATAAATTAACTTAAATCGATGGTGTTTTTGTTTTTAATTTTGTAAATTTGACTGTGTATTTAAATTTAGAACATCGCTTCTGGGTATCTTTTTCGTGATTATTTTGTTATTTTTTTATTATTATTGTGTTCATTTTTTGTGAATATTGTTGGTTATTTCATTTTTATTTTTTTGATTATTTTGTTAAGTTTTGTTTCCTTTATCTCCTATTTTGTTCATTTTTGTTAAGTTTTCAACTTCTTCAAAATTCCTTTTAAGCATGCAATGACTTTGGTTTATTTTATTGGAATGTTTTTTTCTAGATTTATCGATTTTATTTTTATCATGACTATTATGCATGTTTGAAATAAACTAAACTGAATCTAAACTAAATTTTCTTGATTATTAATTTGTTGCTTATTTTGCTCATTTTCTTAATAACTTTGTTAAGTCTTGCTCATTTTGTTGCTAATTTTGTTCATTTTCACTCATTTTCTTCATTATTCTGTTCATAATTTGTTGAACTTAGCCAGAAAACGCATTGTTGCATTAATAATTCCCTAGAATCACACTAAATGAAGCGTTCAATGCTCTCAATTTCCAGATGGATCCAGAGCAGAGATGTTCCCCATGTTCAAAAGAACCCTACACCCTGTTTCCCCAGATGACCAGTAGGATTCTTCAGTTTCACAGCAGGTGTTCCTTCTTGTCACTTATTTCCATCCAGTTCAGCTAAAATACATGATCTTTCATTAAAAATATGTGGATGATGGCTTTGGGTGTAATTTAACATAAAAGAGAGGTATCGTGTTGAAACATTTCTTCACCTCATAGTGTCTCATGTTTGCTGGCTGTTTTGTCAACACTTTACCCATGCCGTAATGGGTAACGATCTATACTACTAGTAGTATAGATCGAAGATGTCCGATTTGCCTTATTAGTGCTACTGCAATTACTGTACAAATCTATATTATGGCAAGAAACAATAAGTAAAGTGACTCTCATGATCATCCTCTGTTTCTAAAACTGATAACTGTGATAAACGTATCCTGTGCAGCAGAGGTAGCTCTTGGCCTTACTTTCCTGGGTCAGTCCTCATGACAGCCTGTACATCAAAGATTTTTCTGACTAGTTGGGGACACATTCAAAGTTTTTGGAATTTTTCAGATTAAGTGAACTTAATTTCTTAAAGTAATGATGGGTTGTCTGGTCTCTTTAGTGTTTCTTGCCATAATATGGATTTGTACAGTAGTGGTAGTCGCATCAATAGGACTACAGAGTCTTTACCCACTCTTCCTCTGTACAAGACAACTAACGGTGTAAAACAGTGGTTCTCAAATGGGGGCACTTGTATCCACTGGAGTACCTGAAGGCACTCCAGGGTATTTGAAAATTATATATATAATTTGGGACGCAGGTTCAAATCCCAGTAGGGGCGAGTGGGACACATGGGATGCAGGTTCGAATCCCCCTAGGGCCAAGTGTGCTTATGAGCAAAAACATGTTAATGAGCGGATACCACCGATGAGTGGGTCTACCAATGAGCGGGTCCTTAGATAAGACCCTTTGCGCTATGGCCTACCTCATACAATGATGAGAACGAAACAAATGAATGACATGCCGGCTCAGATGTCGCCCGGCCAAACAAGGTCTGCATCAGGTGCTGGGGAACCAGAGCACCTTGATGAAAAATGGGCTACTGGAACAC
>JAQQAE010015864.1:0-11925 GCA_029823295.1 Pseudamia nigra
TCTTTTTAATAACGTTGTGATACTGAAGCAAACCGATAATAAATAAAATAAAATAAAATACTTCTAACCGTTAAAGCAGCTTCTGGTGTTGGATGCTTTTGCCGGACGGGTGGCCCTGGCCGGCGTCCGCCCGGCCGCGGGGGCCGGACGGGCCGCGCGGTCAGACTCTACCATCATCAGTGCAAGATCTTGGTGAAAAGTTAATGCAACACTGGATTGAAAAAAATCTTGTGACATTTCAGAAGCTTATCGAAACAATGCCACTGCAAATGCATGCTGTAATCAAAGCTAAAAGCAGTCCAACAAAATACTGTATTAGAGTGTGTGACCTTTTTTTTGGTCACAACTTTTTTTTTGGCCAGGCAGTGTATTAAAGGCTTTTTATTCACATACAACTGCTGTAAGTTTACAATAAGTGACGTCTTTAGTTTACTGCTAGATACTGACTGAAGGCCATGTGTTTTTACAGAGGCATCAGGAAATGATTAGATTAAAATTGATCGACTTAATTTGTTTAGTGAAGTTGAACCAAACAGCAGGTGAATATTTTGGTGCATTTACTGAGGTGTATGTGGAACACTGCATGTCACATACACGTGTTTGAAATGAAGAAAAGAAGTGAAGGCGGAGAGGACGTCCAAGACGATGAATGCTCTGGACACACATGCACATCAAAATCTAATGAAAACATTCAACAAACTGAACAAATCATGTGAAATGATTATTGACTTTGCAAAAGAATTAAAATGGTTTCATTCTTCATTAAGACAATACACCAGCTCCCACTGCGCAGTTATTGACCCAAAAACGAATCAGTGCTTGATCCCCCTCCTTACTCACCTGATCTACCACCAGATCAAATCTTTATCAAAAGGAACACATTTAGGCTACGTTCACAATGGGGGTCTTAATGGCCAATTCCAATTTTTTGCTGAAATCCGATTTTCTTGCGTGATTGTTCACACTATATATTAAATGCAACATCCGTCAGACTCCAGTGTACACCTCTGAAGTGACCTGCATGTGCAGAAGACATGACATCACATGCAGCACCCTCCTTACCGGTTGGTGGCGGTATTGCACAACTAAGTTGTTTGGCAACCTCATAAATCACTAAAGAAGAAGAAGTGCACTGTATGCACAGAAGTAAATATGCTACACAAGCAAGCATGTGTGCATCAATTTTGAAGTTGTTGTGCAGTTGGAGCTGATGAAATTATAACCGAGTGACTCTGAGTCCATTGTTTACATCTGATTTTGTTGTGTGTGTCTTACTTCAATGAGGTATAAGCCAGATGAAATGCGACATGACCATTCAGACTGAGGTCGCTTTGACAAACATCGGATATGGATCCTATTTAGGACAACATGTGAAAGTGGCCTGGGTCTGGTTTAAAAAAAAAAAAAATCGGATTTGTGCTGTTCCGACTACCATGAAAAAAAATCAGAGATGGGTCACATATGGTGAAAAAAGTAGATTTTTTTCTGTAGTCCGAACGTAGCCTTAGATGCTGTGTCAGAAGCTCAGAAAAGAACGGCAGGTTCTGAGAAACAGTCTGACCTGCTGCACCAGTTCAATCTGTAGAAAACCTGAATGCAGCATGTGTTGATGTAGGAGAGTAGACTGGAGAAACACACTGAAACAAGTTCAACAAAATTGTATAAACAGCATTAGTCTTGCTTTTTCATTTTCATAAGTTGTATTGTAAATAATTTCAAATAAAAACAATGTAAACAGTACAGATTATATAAATTAATCAATCATTAAAATGTATATTTTATTAGCAATTCCCCATGAGGGAGGTTTCTGTTTCCTACTGTACAGTCACAAATTGACTGTGAAAGAGCAGGGTGTTGCAGTCGCTGCTGAATTTTGGTTTTGTTCTTGTCAGCGTTTATCTGTTTGTTAGTTATTTAGCAAAATGACTCAAAAAGTAATGAGTGGATTTTGATGAAATTTTCAGGCAAGGTGTAAAATGGAACAAGGTACAAATTATTGAATCTGCGTGGTGATTTGAATCACCATGTCAGCACACAGCATGATATTTTTTGCGCTGACCATTCAGAATGTAGAAGGGGTGGGACATAGGAAGAAAACACCATGCACCACGATGGAAAGGAAACTGACTGACAACTGGGTTTATGATCCAACACTGAAGGATTTCCATCATTTTATGAAGGAAGTGAACATCCAAAACATGCATTAGAGTTTGAAACGTTACTTTGTGAAAAGGATGTTTTTGCGTGTCATAGCCATGGACACAGCTGGGACTCGTTCATGTGATTGTTTCGTGACTACAATGTAAGCAGTGAAATTAGAAGAGTGCTGTATGTTGGGGTGTCATTAAATTCATAGCTGTCTAGCTTATAAAGTTTTATCATGTCACTATGCTGAAATCCTTATTAAAATTATGACATATGTTTAGTTATAAGTTAATTGGTGCTTACAGAAATACTTGGAAGCCTCCACACCTTCTTTAAATACAAATATGTTCCTATTTGAAGCAAACTGCAATCTGCATATCTTGCAAAGCCAGTTAAAAAAAAAAAAAACTCATAAAGACAAATAAAGATCGAGTGTTTCCTCCTTTAGCTTTTCTTTTTTTTAGGTTGACATGAAGTTGTGGCATATTGAACCAATTTACTGTAATGGATTTTGGCAGATGCCCTCTGGCGCCTGAGGGAGAACAGAACTTCTGACAAATGATCTATCAGACCGAGAAGAGATGAGTGGTAGAAAAGTTTTTGAAAAGTTAAAATTCACTGATATATCACTCCTCACTGGCCTCACTGGCAAAATGTATCTCAAAGAGGCGCTTGCATTTACAGTGTCTCAACTTGAAGATACATTTCCAATGTGTCCAGAAAACCTATGTTTAATTCAAGATTATTTCTGAGGATCAAGCGAGAAATTGAAATTGAGGAAAAGATGAAAGCCATAAAGCAAACAAAACTTGTCTTTGGAAACTTGAAAAAGTCTCATCACCCTCTGCTTTCTCTTAATAATCCTCATCTCAGGCATTGCAGTAGATCAGTGTTCATCGACAGACGGCCTTTGTACCACAACCAGCTCATTAAATTTTCTTCTCTGGTCCACAGAATATGGCATCTTTTACCTCTGCCAGGGATGGCAAAATTCAACATTTGTTCTTGTAATGTCAAAAATAATACCCAGAAAATTTAGCCAAAAGACAATAGGGTAACACCATAATACAGTAGATTCTATAAAAGCACAGAGGGAAAATAACTACATTAAAGTAGCAAATAAAGTCATGGTCATGCAACTCATGCAACTGAGACCAAATTGTAGTGAAATGTCTGCTGATTCAGTAATGTGTCCAAGGATTTGACAAATGTTCAACATTTATGGAGCTAGATCCAGAAGAAAACCACCATAATGAAAATAATATTTTTGGTGAAAAACTATGGAACTAATATCCAAGGCATGTGGTTTTCTTCCAGCTACTGGACTGGTATTTGGATTGAAGCCATAACTGAGTGTACAGAATTTATACTCTGTGGCTCAGGACCACCCTTTCATCCTAAAAGGTGTTAGTTTCACCTGGGCCAGGGTCATTGCAGAGTCGTTAGGGCTCTGTTCTTAGGACTCTACCCAGCCAAACGGGAGCCAATTTCCTAGGACATTCACACCCCTCCTCCTGTCACCATCCTCAGGGTAAAACATTTAATGACCCTCCACAATCCTGCCTTGGTCAAGGACAGGGACCCTGATGACTCTACAATGACCCTGGCCCAGGTGAAACCAACACCTCCTAGGATGAAAGGGTGGAGTCCTGAGCCACAGAGTATAAATTCTGGATGCCTGCATGAGGCCAGTTAGAACTGACAATGATTCCTGGATGGGTGGCAAAACATCTTCAAGCCAAATATCCCGTCCACGTGACAGAAGAAAACCACACGCCTTGGATACTAGGACTTGGATGAGTATCATATCAGTGCAAAGCTGAACTGTCCAACACCATGTTCTTTTGCACCATATTACATTGAGATATTTTAAATTGCAATATATTGTGTTGAATCATACACAGCCCAATAGGAGGGGGAAGCAGTGTACCGTTAACACTGTGTAGGGTGGAGATGGGGCACTGCTGACCTTGATTGGAGATGTTGTGGGTTGGTGGAAGGAATACTTTGAGGAACTCGTCAATCCTACCAGCACACCTTCCTCTGAGGAAGCAGGACCTGAGGATTCTGGAGTGGGCTCTCCTATCTCTGGGGCTGAGGTCACTCAGGTGGTCAAAAAACTCCTTGGTAGCAAGGCCCCTGGGGTGGATGACATCTGCCTGGAGTACCTCAAGGCTCTGGATGTTGTAGGGCTGTCTTGGCTGACACGTCTTTGCAACATCACTTGGACATTGGGGGCAGTTCTTCTGCATTGACAGACCAGGATGGTGATTCCCCTCTTCAAGAAGGGGGACTTTAAGGGCATCACACTCCTCAGCCTCCCTGGTAAGGTGTATTCTGGGGTACTGGAGAGGAGGATCCATCAGTCAGTTGAATCTCACATTCAAGTTGTAAAGTGCTTTATAAATAAAGTTTCATTCATTCATTCATTCAGGAGGAGCAGTGTTCCATAATGGTGGTTTTCTTCTGGATTCATCCTGGTCATGGAACAGTGGACCACCTGTACACTCTTTGCTGGGTCCTTCAGGATGCATGGGAGTTTGCCCAACCAGCCTACATGTGTTTTGTGGATCTGAAGAAGGCATTCAACCATGTTCCTCGGGGAATTCTGTGGGGAGTGCTCCGGGAATGTGGGGTGCCAGACGCAATGATAAGGGATGTTTGGTCCCAGCATGACCAGTGCCAGAGTCTGGTTCAAATTGCCGGCAGTAAGTCGGACTCATTTCCAGTAAGGGTTGGACTCTGCCAGGGCTGCCCTTTGTCACCAATTCTGTTCATAATTTTTATGGACAGAATTTCTAGGCGCAGCCAGGGCATAGAGGGGCTCCGGTTTAGTGACCTCAGGATGCATCGCTGCTTTTTGTGCATGATGTGGTTCTGTTGGCTTCACCAGGCTTTGACCTGCAGCTCTCACTGGAGCAGTTCACAGCTGAATGTGAAGCGGCTGGAATGAGAATCAGCACCTCCAAATTTGAGACCGTGGTCCTCAGCCGGAATAAGGTGGAGTGCTCCCTCCACGTCGGGGTTGAGGTCCTGCCTCAAGTGGAGGAGTGTAAGTATCTTGAGATGAGAGAAGGATGGAGCGGAAGATTGACAGGCAGATCAGTGTGGCATCTGCAGTAATGTGGCATCTGCAGTAATGCGGACTCTGCACCAGTCCATCGTGGTGAAAAAAGAGCTGAGCCAAATGCAAAGCTCTCAATTTACCAGTCGATCTACCCTCACCTATGGTCACATACTTTGGGTCATGGCCAAAAGAACAAGATCCAGGATGCAAACAGCTGAAATGAGTTTCCTCCGCAGGCTGGGCTTAGATAGAGTGAGAAGCTCAGTCATCCAGGAGTGGCTCAGAGTAGAGCCGCTGCTCCTCCGCGTTGAGAGGAGCCAGATGAGGTGACTTGGACATCTCTTCTTCCAGCCTTCAGAGAGAACGAACGCTTTTCTACTCTCTCCTTCCCCACTGATCCTTGCTTGCTGTGTCCCGTCTGCGTCTGCTTCATCTCGCACTGCATCTACGACCAAACTTAAAAAGTACCATGGAATTGGTTAGCTGGGCCTAAACTGCAATTGACACCCTCTTTTCAAACAGAAAGGCGGGTCTGGGGGAACCCGAGTGTCCACTGGGCACAGTGGTTGCAGGGTATGTGAAGGACGCGTGGGACAATTGAAAGCTCATGTGTCTTTCTTATCTTTCGATTGAAGATGCTGAGGACATCTACGTATTTGGATTTATGGTCACAGGATGTCTGCTGATTGACTTGGGTGTTTTCCTGGTGTATTGACTACTAAAGAAGACAGACAAGGGTGTTCAAACTGAGGACCCAGCAAAGCTTTGTCTCCACATTGAGCAGTTTGAGAAAGCTCTGGTGGTGCAGAATGGGACAATTTCTGAGTTAAATTGACGAGTGGTTAACATCTCGGAATCGCTGGAAGCTCTCCAAGGATTGATTTTTGAGGTCTGCAATCACAAACACACAGGATCGGATTGAAAGGTTTCAAAGTTTTATTCTGCCTCTGAAATTGACACTGTGTTATCTTGTTTACATTTCTGATTCCTCCAAATGACGTTGCAACAAAAACTTCCAGGGAAGAGACAGAGTGAGAAAATGAAGTTGTGGCTTCTCCCTCCCCTACTTCCATCAACACTCTGATGTGGAGGCAAGTTGAACTTTCTGTGGACATGTGTCGCCATGATAACTATCATGAAATTTAACATCTGGACTATATGCTCTGAGAGAGGATTCTTGACTTTCCGATCAGAACTGATACGACACAATGCATCCAGTGAGCACTATTACACACTTACATGCACACCCCAAGTCTCTCTGATACATTGTTTTGTTAATGTGTGTGTAACTTGTCTGCTAACTGTGTGTATGAGGGTTTTTTTTCTATGTGACCATAATTTTACTTCATATGGAGCCCAATTCTGGGAACTGTTCCTTTTTTCTCCCTTTCCTATTGTATACCCCCCCCCCATCCCACTTTCCCCAAACCACAAGAGGTGCCACGGACAGCCTCAGCATTTTGGTGTGCCTTCAATACGAGTGCACCTTAAGTCAAATTCTTTGTATGTGTATGCATACTTGGCAATAAAAGAACATTGATTCTGGTCTGGTCCGGATGCCTCCTGGATGCCGCCCTGGTGAGGTGTTCCAGCACACCCCACTGGGAGGAGGCCCAGGACACGCTGGAAGGACTCTGTCTCTCGGCTGGCCTGGGATAACCTTGGGGTCCTCCCAGAAGAGCTGGATGATGTAGCTGGGGAGAGGGAAGTCTGGGCTTCTCTGCTCAAACTGCTGCCTCCATGACCCGACCCCACGGACAAGTGGTAGAAGATGGATGGATGAATTATACTACATAATAGGGTGAATCATACCCATATCATTGTATCGATACGTGTATCACATGGACCTCAGTGATGCAGATATGGATATCCCTGTGGTACAAAATGGCCAAAACTTTTGGCAGTGACAAATTTGGTTTCTGCGCACCTTGCTGCTTATCTTTAGGTTTTTATGTTTCTGTGGTATATTGAAGAATTTATCACATTTTAATACTAAGTTTAAATCATGTTAGATTTTTATTTGCCAATAAATCAAATTTATGCAGACTCATTTTCTGTCACAGGCAGAAGCTTCATCCATGACTGTAGTGTGTCTGAAAAAATTACATTCACTGACTCTTCATAAAGCTTCAGAGTGTTTTTGAACTACACAGTTATTCATCAGTCATCCATATCTCCAAGGCCCAAAGATTTAATCTCTTTGTCAGATGATATGATTTTAATTTTTTTTCTCTCCCTGGCCCAAAAAAAGGGAGATCCAATGGCAAACGACACTTGTTTCAGGTAAAAGGGGGGGGGGGAGTACATCTTAACACATCCCCAGATGTCAGTAGAAGTCTCCTTTTCAACTCAGTGTGTCTTGCTCACAGGGGAATGCTTGGCTGAAATTCAAAACACAATGCACTTTCTTCTTCTAGAATGATAATCACCTCACGGTGGATTCTTGTGTCACCCTCCAGCCTCTGTGAGGGATGAGCCACCGAATCAGAAAGATGACAGATGTTATTGGAATTAACACATTTCCCCGCCTAAAAAAATCCCTCCCTGTCATCTCACAGTCCAGCATAGGAGGGTGATTTGTTGTCAAAAGGGACGTCAGCGGTGACTTTTTCCATTTCAAGTGTCTTTTTAATCAACTGCACAAAGGAAACCCTGCGGTGAGCTGACAGGAGACACGGAGAAGGGGAAATGTGAGTGTCAGATTTGAGTTGCTCACTGTCATTGATTTAATTGGGATGGCTGTGAGGTGAATTCAAACGATGAGATTTGAGTTCATTTTTGGCTGGGGATTTAGAGTTTTCACCAAGTGATATCAGTCAGAGAAGACGACGTATTTGTTGGACTGATGTGACTGAGGCTTAATAGGTTCCCTTTATTACAAAGTCAAAGGGAAAACAGAAACAAAAATACACCTGTCTTCAGTTCAAATGCAGTTGGATTTGTTGGTTTGTGAGGAGCTGGACAGAAATGATGGATAAAGATGCTAGAGGTTTAGGATGTAAGATTGACATGTTGCACCTTCTGGCTGAGGAGGCAATCACTTGTTGATGGGAGCTGTTTTGCACTCTGCTGCTGGCATCGTGTGATGTCAGTAGCAAGAAATTAACTATCATGTGACCCAGAAATGAGGTCATGTGACCACGTTTAAATGAGTATTTCCAGATTTACAACAATTATTGTTTTTGTTTGATAATTTTGCAATATGTCTGTCTAGTGATGTAGATGTGAAAGAATCATACAGACAAATGGAACAACTTATTCTATGTAGAAGTTATGAAGGTATGACTCTGAAGGAGGTAAAGCTTCATGCAGACCTGGCAGACATTCATTTCAATATTTTTAAAGAAATTGGTCCATGACTGGGCTCATGCACATTGGAGATGGTCCTGACCCTGAATCTCCTATCTTCAACCAATGCACAGTCAATTTTGTCTCTACTTGTACCAATTCTGTACAATCTCCAAGACAGGTGACTTACTGTAAAACCAGAGATTGACCAACAATGTGCACAGGCCTCAGCAGTCATGCAGCAGTTTGTGGAGACCCAGTGATCTCTATTACTGGATTGGACAGATCCTATTGGATAGCACTGGAGCCGACGTGCACAGAGCACCATCATTTTGAAGTGAGCTAGTGCGCATGTAAACAAACAACTGTTAAGGCTAAATCTCTACTTTGTTCTGAAATGATCTATAATGGGGTATAAACTTTGCAAAATGCCACTAAGAGATGTAATTAAGAGATTTAAGTAATAACATTTACTGAGAAAGTATATGTCATTAAACTTCATATATTTTGGTAAATGCAGTAAATGCAGGTGTCCACCAATCGGTAAACATTATACTATATACCATTTAAACATTAAAATAACTTCTCACTTGTGGAAGGAGATAGCTGCTTTCTGAAATATTTATTGGAGTAGCTGTAGCAGCCAAAAGCAAAGCACTGGAAGCCTTTTGACCAAAATTGTCCCTGGCTGGTGCTACTTGACACCATGCTTGCAGGCGAAAGTAGCTCACTTCAAAATGGCGGTGCTGTTGACACACCAAAAGCATTTCACGAAGAACCAAACTTCGTATTTACAACTCCTCTGTTGTCAGCCCTCCTGTACATTTCTGAGAACTGGCTGTTGAATAACACCCTGGCAACCTGACTCAGCAGCTTTGAGAGCAGAGCCCTAACAGACCAGCTCAGAATTCAGAGAGTGGACACAACAACATCCCTCACAGCAATGCGATAAGTCCGGTGGTACGATCACATTCTACACCTCCACCCGATTAGGGCCATTATGGACTTCAACCCCAGGCAAGCTGGGTGAAGACAACCAAGAGGGGGACCCCCCCCCAACCCTCCAACTGTAAAAGTCCAATACACCCTTGCATCATTGGCAGTGCACACAGAGATTCAGGTTTACCCGAGTTTGATGGGTATTTGTGCTAGTTATTTAATAGAACCTTTTTTTTTGGACATCTTAATTGTAGTTGTGTTTCAGAGGTTACACTAAGAGCACCGTTTGCACCTTGCATTTTTTTAGGACTGCCAGTGACACAGACTGCTATATAAGAATGCTTCCCACCTGGAGCTGTTGTAGTGAATGCAGCTGCTATCACTGTCATTGTCAGGGTGACGCCAAACCACTGTCTCCTCAGCTTTCACCATCCCTCAATCACAAACACACCTGTCTCAAATTTCAGTCTCTATTTATCACATTCATTCAGTTGTATTCGAATATTACAAAGGGGCGGATTTCAAGTTTTCAGTCTGGAAAATCCAAACTAATGGCCCATCTGTCCAGAATTCAATCTGTCCAGTGTGGTGATTGTGAAAGAATATACATAGACTACTTCATGTGTATATGTACTCTAACCAGATACAGTAGTGCTCCGCTTAACATATTTGATCCGTTCTGGCATCACGCTCTGTGAGCGAATCATTTGTTAACCAGAGCGACTTTTTCCATAAGAATACATGTAAAACCAATTAATCTGTTCTGGACCCACAACAAACTCCCATAAAAAGTATGTATTACACACCCGTACATGCACATTTATTCATTACTATTATTTGAAAAAGAAGTTATGTTAATTATCTGAAACGGAATGCATGAAATTAGTTCTAAAAAGGATTTAGGATGTATTCTTACCTTAGCTTATGTCATGGTAGTGCGTCCATGGACACTGCACATGTTCATAACTGTAAACACAGCTCCAGACACCGGAGCTGCCGGGTCTAAGCACAGCTCCAGCGTGTTTACAGCTATTGTTGTTAGCTACGGCTAACAACATAGCCGGCTCTAGAGTGGAGATAGCTTATGATGGCAGAGGGTAGGACACACACGACCATGCTGTCAGGTTCTGCATTGAGGAGTTGATTCATAAATGCCGACGGTGAGGCAGTCTTGTTTCTGAGCTGTGTCTTGTTTCACAGCTGGCTAGCCGGCTGTGAAAAAAAAACTATCGAAAGTGATGCATACGAAGTGACACATACGTGACCTGGGTGTAGACATGTCTATCTTCTTTTGTTGAGCAAAATTTTTTTGCTATCCAGTGCAAATTTTTTGCCGATTTTTTTCTTTGGTATCTGAATTTTCTGTTATCAGAAGTGTTCGTTAAATGGAGTTCTACTGTACTTTACTAGATCCATTTAGTATTGTGTTGGAACCTCAGCCATCAGAAAGTGCAGTCACATAGGAACAGTCAACAACAAAACCCGGGGGGCTGTGGTGCTTAAATGATAAGGCAAGAACTGCTGATAGGAGCAGGATGGATCCATGCCTTCATGAATCCATGCCAAATTCTGACCCTGTCATTTGGATGTTGTCAGTTTGCACTTCATTCTGTTCAGACTTTGCAAAATACTGTACAAGGTATCTACTGCAGGGGTTCTCAACTTTTGCCGCAAAGGGCCGAGACACTACAAATTTTCTTTTCAACCAGTCTCTTTGACAAATGATTTCACTGATTTTTTTTTTTTTTCACTGGATTTCTTTTTGGTGAAAACGCCTGCTTTACTGAGTGGCTGGAAAGGAAATCTGTAGTCTCTTGGCCCTTTGTGGCAATAGTTGAGCACTCTTGATCTTCTGTATACCTGCAGATTCTATCCACTATGGTCTCATCTACAATCTGTACTGTCCAAATCAGCAGTCACTTTATTTACTCATATTTGTTGTTGTCTGGTTATGATGGTACTATGAGTGAAGGTAACTAGAGTCAAATGTTAATATACTTGGCCAATAAAGCTGATTTTAATTCTGAAATTGAGAATCCATGTGAATTCTGTCCCAGCTGCTTGGTTCTACATACAGTACATGTTCAGAAATGATCTGCCACATTACTTACATGGAACAAGTAGTGATTATTTCACTTCCTGCTGCTTTTCTATCATCTCTCCTCTGGACTCTGGCATCAACAATACATTCTGACCCAGAGAACTGTTGGTTATTGGCTATTTTGTTATTTGCAAACCATTTTGTATAAACTACAGACAAAGTCCACTCTGTGAATCGCCACTTGATTGTAGTGGAAGGTTTTGTGTGCCTAAGTGATCCTAGGAGCTATTTTATCAGGCAAATTCGCCCCGGTAGGGTCTCCCAAGGAAAATGTAGGTAACAGGTCAGAGCGATTCAGAAGACCTTTATGACTATACCTTTTTGTGGGCCCACCAATGCAGGAAGGGTCATAAGGGTGGCAACCAGGGTGGTCCGGTTGGGGGGG
>JAQQAE010015865.1:0-11925 GCA_029823295.1 Pseudamia nigra
CAGGGCGACACAAAGGGGGTGCCCTTTTTTCTCAGTTGAGCACCTGCCCCTCTAAACCTCTGTGCACGCCACTGTTACTGACAAATGCAGACTTTCCTCGTACTGAGTGGGTCAGATCCCTCCATCTACCTTCAAATCTACAGATATGCTTCCACTTATTGATGAGCAAGAAAAAAATAACTCATTAAACACACAGGGACCATCTTCAGTAGATTAAAGGTGACAAATTGAGCAGGGCAAAGGTGTAAAACAACAAGGGCTCCATAAACCAAAGTACATCCTACCTACAGAGCATAGCCCTGGAGTAAAAACACACATGTGGTTGTGCTGTAGACTAGTCATATCCAGACAGGTTATGGAAGACTATTTTTACTTTCTGTTATTATATAGAAATTTAACAGGAACACTTAAGATGAACAAGTCAAATTGAAAGTCACACGGTAGGTTGACATGACGAAAACAAATTATTGCGTTAGTCCAACTAATACAGGGCTTTGAAAGTACATGTAAACATGTCAGCTGGACTGAAATCAAAGTTTTAAAAGTCAGACTAACACACCCAGATAATGCGATTGAAAGTTGAGGTGTTCTGTGCATGTACTACAGCTCTGCACCATATTCAGACCCAGAAGTCAAACAACATGTAAAAGGGTAAACAGAGGAGAGGTGGCGGTGTTGCTGTACTCCATAAGCATACAGCGACTTCATCTGCCTTTGTTTAACATGATAACATCAGGCTATGTACAAATTTGCAGCACTGTCCAAAGTCGTGCCAGTTTACCTGCAGGTTGCTAACTTGCTAGCTCACTATTGGCTGTTGTTTTGGTCTGTGAAATTGCAGGTCAACTGGTAACGGCCCCATACTGTCAAGCTCAGAGTGCATATCACCACTTATTGTAGTGGAGGAGACATGACTTCAACATTGAATCAGTTACACTCCAGTGCATGTGTACTGGCACAAAGACAGTAGTCCAATTAAACATGAATGTAAACGTACTGACTTACAGTGAGGTGTAGTTTATGTTGGTATCATGAGTTTGAACTCTGCTTAAGGGTCATCGAGGTGTCTGGTTTGTCACCATTGTTTTGCTGTGAGGTGAGATGAGCTTTGTTCTGCAGCATACTCCTCATTCCTCACCTCCAGTCTCTCCCTCCTACTTATTAACCTTGTACTTTGAAAGAAAAGAAAAATGGAGAGAACCAACTTTAAACTGTAAGTAGTTGTTATGGTGTTTCTGGATTTACCTGGTGGGACAGTGTGCTCAAGCCAGTTTAACTGGTGGTTAGCTGACTGTGTAGCTCGTTGAGCATTCCCACATAGTCTCACTTCCAACTGGTCTGACACAATCACTGCATCACATTTTGGTACCCATAGAGTGTCACTTTCTGATGTGGGGTAGTCATACAGATAATGCCACCGCTGGGGTTTGATTAGATCCCGACTGCTCTGGAACTCACTGCCATCCAACATACATACCGGTAATATTGATTCCATCTCTGTTTTTAAAGCCAATCTTAAAACATACCTTTTTAGAACTGCCTATTTCTCTTGATTTTAACTTGTATTGTACTACTCTGTCTTTATTTGTTATTTTATCTGTTCACATGTACAGTGTCCTTATGTGCTCTGAAAAGCACCTTTAAGTACAATGTACTAATACTCTGCATAACGAGAACTTGTCTCCTGTGTGTATTTGCAGAAAATTTTGCGTGTTGCCCAAATCATTCAAACTAATTTTTATTAAGAGCCTGTCCTCCAACCAAAAATGACCATGTGCCACTTGAATCCCAATTCCAAAAATTTTCGGATGTAAATAAAATGTAGCCTTTTGTTGCTTCTGTTTTAACTTTTTTGACATGTGTGGCTGCAATCAAATTCAAGAGGATCTAGTATTTTTCATGAAATGGTAAAATGTCTCAGTTTCAACATCTGATATGTTGTTTATGCTCTGTTGAAATAAAATATGGCCCTATGAGGTTTGCAAATCTTTTCATTTCTATTTAATATATATCCCATTTTTTTGGAATTGGGTTTAGAAGGTGGCCACATTTAACTTTGATGACAGCTTTGTACACTCATGGTATTCTCTTATCAGATTCAACACTTATTCAGCCAGAACAGTTTTCAGTTCACAGATGTGCTTTGTCAAGAGTTGCTGTGATTTAGACCTTCAGTTGTCTAGTGCAGAGGAACGGGGTGTACAGAGTACACTTGCCCTATTCATGCTACTACAACTACTGTACAAATCCATATAATGACAAGAAATGAAGGTCAGTCACAAACTCTGAACTTGTCCCCAAATGCAGTCACCAAAACCATCAAACACTATTATGAAACTGGCTCTCATGAGGACCATCCAACAAAAGGAAGACCAAGAGCTAGGAGAAGTTTATTGGAATTACCGAAAAATCCAGGCTATAAAACGCACCTGAAAGTAAGCTGCTTCCCCTAAATTTAAGGGAAAAATGACTTTGTCCATTTTGACTATAAGCTGCTAATTTTCATATTGTAACATGGGATATTCACACAGACAAGTGTTACACTGAATTACACTTAAATAAAAGTTATTTTTCCAAATTGTACCTGTGGCATGGCTGGCTGGGGACGTCCTTTGATCCGGATGCTGTGCAGCTCAAAACACAAGTGAAATGCGTGACGGACAATTCACCTTTCTTGTTCACAGTCCTAGTGAGAGGCAGGTCAAATGTCAAAGGTACTTCAACCATATTTATGATGTTGTCTGGTCCCATGAGTGAATTTGCTGAAGTTTGTAACGTTTTCCTCATTGTCGGGAGGGAGTTGTTGACTGAGAGTCATCCGTGCCCTGATGGACAGGCCTTTTCATCTTATAAATCTTACACTAAGATGGTCCACCTCTAAAATCTTCTAACTTCTTTCGGATGGTGATTTTTTTTTGTTTGCAGCTGGATCTGCACAGTGGAAACACCTCAGTTATCTGCACTCTGTGTTCACCCAGTCTATGAGAATGTTTTCAAGTTTGGGCCATCTACTTTCCATACCTCTGAAACATTTAGTTGTCTTTTTGCATTGAGTCCATTTTTCATGCTGCTGTCTTCAACGTCTCACCATGGATTAATTGATGCCAAGCTTACGTGCTGTAGCTCTATTTCCTTCTTTGGCATCCAGGTCAATCGCTTTTGACTTGAAAGCTGCATCATATGCATTTCTTCATGTGTTTTCCATAATAAGGGTGTATGTGCATGAAGCGCAAAATGACTGATCTGAAGAACTCAGTGTGCATGCATTCGATTCATTGGAATTCGAGCAGTTCCATTGGTCCACTGTGATCTTTGACCACTTATTTCATTGGTCTGTATTTGAAGCTTGAAGCTCCTTAGCCAGGAAAAAGTCATAGATTGGCTGCAGTAGCTTTTAAGCCTTGGGGTTCAAACCGCAGGAAAAAAAGTACCGGCTTATAACCCAAATTTTACAGTACCAGCACCTCAAATAGCATTTGATTGTTTACAATTGGAATGATATCACATGCAATCACATGGCATCACTTCAAGCTACATATGGAATCCTGTGATGAAATCTGCACCAGTTCTGATGTCATCATGATATACTGTACATATCACCAACACTTGACCTTGCATGT
Source organism: Pseudamia nigra (assembly GCA_029823295.1). Lineage (NCBI taxonomy): Eukaryota > Metazoa > Chordata > Actinopteri > Kurtiformes > Apogonidae > Pseudamia > Pseudamia nigra. The sequence goes on from JAQQAE010015865.1 coordinate 3,621, forward strand.
TGTCATATGACTCTCATAGGAAAGCAGCATGAAAATGAGAACATCCAGACTGACGTGTTCTCAAAGTGATCATGTTATTTATCATGATCAGTTGTGAGTGTGTTGTCTTGAATAATTCCATATTTCCAGCAAATTGTACTTTTATCTAGTGTAGCAGCCCGTTTCATCTCTCAGTAGCATCACTGCCCCTTTACTGCAGCTACTGTATATCACTACAGTAAAATTACACAACATAGATATTATGATGTTACATTGTTTGTAAACATGACTTATGTCACATATTTACTGACAGTTGTGTGAAAACAACTCCTTTATCCCCATTGCTTATCCTAATAGCATGCTATTGAAACATCATGATAATTAATTTACTGACTTTCACAAAATAGATTTTATTCATAGGAAAAACTATAACAGGTACCCCGAGTTATCACTTTGTGACATTTTTACAAATAAACTTTAAACTGCCCTGATTTAATTATTTTAAATCTTATCAAAGAAAATACATAATGCAAAACATGATCTGACATCAGCACTGTACCAACACATTCCTGGAAGATACTGGTAGTTCTAAAAGAAGTGGAAGCTGTTAAATTCATTCAGCTTGGACAAAGGAGCAAAATCCTACATGACCCTTTGAGTGAAAAGACAAACACAAACCACGTAGTCTGGTTCTACTTTGTAAGATTAAAAGCTCAACCCACACAAGCTAATACAAGAGCGACAGGTTATTTTAGGGACACATAGAACCCATTTCAGCTATACCTGCTTCATTCATACTTTATCTAGAGTCAACATAACTCACCTCTGCTCAGCACTATTACTGCATAGACTGGGCAGCAGAGAGCTTACACTCTGGTAAATGTTTCATTGTGTGTCTGATGACCTTGTTCCTTGAGTATTTGAGTGGAGAGAAAAAGAAAAGCCCGTCCTGCACAGGCAGACTTTGCACATGTATTTATTTGTATAAGAATATGAATCATACGATCTGCTGGTATTATTAGACCCTTACCCAGACTGGGTCTATTCACAGACTTATTCTTCCATTTTTAGGTAGAAAAACACCAAACACAACAACAGGACAGGCTAAGCGAGGCCTAAAATAAGACAAAAAACAACGGAGTGATGAATTACTCGGAGACATCCGAGAACGATGACTTCCGTGACCATGAGTTTGATTGTTTCCTTGAGAAAAAAGGTTACAGGAAAGGAGGGGAGGGGCTGCAAAATGTACCCTTGAAGGGAAAATCAATAGAAAAACCTTCCTCCTCTTTTACAGTTACTTACAGTACAGACCAAACATGCACATGTTCTCTTACTGTATATTGTTATCCACATGAATGATCATGTCATAACTCAAGCACACACACTCCTTCTCATCATAGCCATGTTGTCTCCATTCAGTCCCACACCACTGATTTATCACCCTTTAGAAGCATCTCCCTCACACCTAGCCTCATAGCTCTGTAGCACCCCATAGTCCTTAATAACACTCCATAGAGCACACCAGGCCCTAACAGTAATAACAAAAGCATTTGGCACCAGCATCCATCGCCATCTTCAGACGGTGTGTGTACTATATACACTGAGGTGATATTTATGGTCAGCTGGCACCAGCTGCTTTGTGGGATTCAGAGTGAAAGTGCCTGGGTGGAAGATTCATGTTTTCAGCTGTGATGCTCTGTCTGAAGGTGGATCAGGATTAGAGTGGAAAAAATGTACAGTCCTGTTCAGAAATCTTAAGCCACCTTTAGCAGATTCTAATTCCCAGTGACTAAATCCACTGTGAAATGTTCAAGTGTAAAACGTAGACCACTGGCAGAAACACACATGTTCTTTGACAATTTGCTTCTATTGAAAATAATTATTAAACAGCAAAACAGCACAAAATGGAGCCCAGTATTCATCAAAGAGGTGACAGGTACCACTATTCTGAAAAAGTCATACATGGTCTCACAGCATGAGAGGACATAAAGGAGTTACTAGAAGAACTCCTACAGAAACAAGAAGCAAATATGGAAAACAAGCTGCTCTCCACAGAAACGAGAATGCACACAAGCAAGATGCTGACCCACACCGGCTGCTTGCCTAGACCCTGCACACGTTTAATATGACCTAACAATGTGAGAGAGGGCTCAGAGACCTTTCAAAACAAAAAACGTTTGTGAAATTCAACATGCAGATGCTAAGATACATTTTAAAGCAAGTTTAACGTTAGCCTTGTGACCTTGACCTTTGACCTTTAGCCCCCAAAATTAATGGAGGTCCGCAGTGGGTCTAGGTCAATATTATTGTCAAATATGGTCACCCTAGCTTTATTCCTGATTGAGTTATAGGGTGAAGGAGAGATTGAGATTGGCCCTGTGACCTTGACCTTTGACATTTTGACCCACAAATTAATGGAGGTCCACAGTGGCACCTAGATCTATTACTGAGAGAGTTATAGGGTGATGGACACAACACACAGGTGGCCCTACCCATGGCCCAACTCCGTTGGTGTGTGTTAAAACAACAGACAGAAGGTAGCAGGTTGCATTTCAATAATTTGCTGGAGCTCATTGATGTTCTGGAGGAGACAAAACAGCAGTTCACTAACCAGAAGAGTCTAACAGAGGAGTAGAAGAAAAGGACACCTTTCTGGAGCTAGACAGAATGAAGGCACTCTGTGATGCAAGGATTTTTTTCTGCTTAAACAGAAAAAAGGTGTTCTGCAGGAACTGTAACATCAGAAGTTCTCATATCAGCAGCAAATTGATGAGGTTACAAAGATCAGAGAGAATGAACATGGTCCTGATAAATGATGGTATGGACCAGGAGGGGAAGGCTCAACTACAATGTGCTGAGGATTCAGCCAAACCTGGAGGAACAGAGCCAAGAGCTCCAATTAATATGGAAACAGGTGGAACATTTGAGTTTAGAGCTCCAAGGGACTCAGGAGGCAGCTGAGCGTAAAAAGGAGGAGATGCATCAGAAGATGCTTAGAAAAGACCAAATACTGGAGCTGGAGTCCAGCAAAAGGAAGAACTCTGATTCCAAGGGCATATCTAGAACTGAAATCTGACCTTCAACATATCAGAACAAGACTGAGTGGGTGAAAACTCGCTCTGTTTGATCTTTAACTGCATCAAGTCACCCAACAGCCAAAAGAAGTCACATTCTGTGCTGAAAAACACATAGCATTTTCTTGGGTTAATGAAACCGACTCATTGGAAGATGAAGCAGGAAGATAATAAAAGCTGCAGGAACCAAAATAAGGGAGGGAAAAAAAGATTATTTGAAAGCACACTGGGACCAAAAGTAATGCAACAATGGGCTTAACTTTTCTCACCATAGTTTCTATCACAAACTACTTATTTGAGACATCATTGAACCCAACACTAGGATCCTCTTTTAAAAGATTCAGATCTCCACCATCCCTCAGTAGTGGACACCCAATGTCTCTAATATGCTGTCTCCAATCCATTAAAAAAAAAAACACTCAAACTACTGTCAAAAAGGTTCAACAGAGAATTTACTTATTGCAGAGGCTGAATTCCCTTTTGTATCACTCACAGGATTTTAACAGCCTTTAACTCTTCTATTATTGAAAGCCATTTATCTTGTTTTTTTTTACGGCTAAATAACCTTCCTGTCAGGGACAAAAACAGCCAAACACAGAGATCTGGTCTCACTGTGGCAGAGTCAGGTCAGGGAGAAGCCTGAGTGCCTCATCTACCTGAAGGAAGGACGTGTCTATATACCTGTTTTACTTTGATGCTATCAGGTCGGTGTGACCTCATGCCGCTGACAAAAACAAATCATTACTCTAAGTCTTTTATTCCATTTGAAATCAGACTTTTGAACAATGGTCTTAAATGACTTTACTGTAGCTGTTTTATTGCTTTTATATTATTTTACATTTGTTTAGTTATTAATTTTATGTATTTATTTTGCTATACATTTGCATCTCATCCTGCACCATTCTAAACTTGCACTTTATCTTGCTTTTTGTACATCAGAATGCTGCAGGCTGTTTGTTTAACTGTTGCTGGCATATTACAAGTACAGCGTTTGTATTTGTTTTAGAATGTAATGGACTGGGTGACTGCAAACCAATTGCCCTTTAAGGGAATAATAAAGTTTTCTAAATCTGAATCGAAGAGTCAATCCAGGAAATGGTGGCACATTTCATCTCCAAGGCCTCAGAAATTCTTCCTGCGGACGAGAAGAGGAAGAGGAGAGACACAGAGCCCTGGATCAATGCAGATTCATGGACAGTTGACTCAAAGGGAAAAGTGTGTTTATAGAGGAGGAAAATGAACAAAACAATACTAAAATAAACACTACACAACATATATTCATAGGGTTATTAACCAGTATAGAATCTCCATTCTGTCTGCTTTTGGGATAGGGGTGGTGCTACTGTTTGGAACAAAAGAAACTTTGAAAAGTCACTCAAAATTCTTTTTTTCAGTAGAAACCTTGCAACCACGGGCAAACAAACAGCCTGTAAGTAGAATCTGAATGTAGCACTGAAAATTTGTGTGTTTTGTTTAAGACCCTGCAATGTAAATTTGGTCTATTTTAAAAAATAAATTGGCTTGCTTTGAATTTTAAAAAACATGGGTCATGACCTACTGTCCATGGAAAATGTATGGACATTTGGAGAGTGTACAAATTGGCCCCATTAATCGTACAGAGGTCACATATGATGAAAAACACTGCCTTTCTGTGAATGCTGCCTCCTTATAAATGCTGTATATAAAGTCATGGAAGCATCTGAAGCGAGTTGTAGTTCATCTCAGTTCCAAAACCCTTGGCGATAACTGCAATGCATCAGGGATTAGTCACAGAAATGAAAAAAAAACACCCATATACTGTCCTGAACACACACTAGTGTTACCGCTTCAGTGTAGGCACATTAGTCAATTTCACATGCACACATTTTACAGCATACATATAGATCCAAAGTGATGTAAAGACAGATGGATTTGTTAGCGGGCGCCCAAATGGACATCCATCACATGACTTCATATCTCCCATTTCCAGCAGAAATTCTGTGTGTGCGTGTGTGTTGCAAACGTCATGCAAGGATGGGTGCTATCTGCATTTTACATGTGGGAGTGTAGCATAGCAAAAGGAGGCCACTTTTGCTATGCATGTGTGCTATGCACTTCTGCATGTGTGTGTGGGTGGGGGTGTGTGTGTGTGTGTGTGTGGGTGTGTGGGGGTGTGTGTGTGTGTGTGTGTGCCTAGCTGTTTCTCCATCAGTCATTAGCTTCGGGTGGAGAGGAGACTACTCGGAGCCCAGAAAGCAGGGGTCAAGTCCAGGCTTACTCAACCCCCCACAGGCCCTCTGCTCCCTGCCCCCTACACCCTCCTCTAGGGCTAGTTCAGTTTACGGAGAAGGGGAGGAGCAGGAGGAGGTGGGGAGGGGGAAGTGTGGAGTGGAATGGAATGGGTGAAGAGAAGAGTTGATGAGAGGAGGAGGAGATCTATGAACAGAGAGGGGGCAATAAAAAAGGAGAGAGAGGGGAGGATTAAGAAATGCAAAATTTGGGGATTATGCCCGGTGAAAGGAGCAGATAGATGGAGAAAGTGGAAGAGATGAAACGGTATCTCAAGAAACACACACAACTGAGGTCAAAATTATTCACCCTCCTATGAAAATATGACTATTTTTGAAATGTTTCCCCATGCTTCTCACTCCTGTTCTGAATACTTGGAGCTGCTTTGATTACTTTGTATATCCTTCTCCAGCTTTGTGTTCATCAACAATTCTTCTCATTTCTTTTGTTTTTGACATGAATCCTTTCTGAAGTCAATATTGGACAAATGTTCAGTTTTAACTTCAGTTCACACACTTAGACCATTATTCAGTGAAAGAGTAGTGGTTTGTGCTATGCCTGAATAAAAAGGTCAGTTTTTTTGGTTCTTCTGCTTTGAAATACTCTTTAAAAAATCTCACAGTCTTTAAAATACTGATTGAGAAAAAAAAAAATCTGAAATAAACATACATTTGCATGGGGAATGTAATAATTTTGATCTCAACTGTAGGTAAATAAAACATCAAACTTGATCATAGCAATGTGTAATTGTGTGTATATTTACTACTGTGATGATTCTTTTGAAGAAGGCAGTTAGTATGTTTGCATACACTATTTAATTGGAATACTGTCGTCCCAGTATATATGCACTTGAGTGTAACTGATTTATTGTTGAAATCATGTCACCGCTGCTGCGATAGGTGGGATATGCACCCAGCTTGTTAGTATTTCCACCAGCTATTTCTGGTTGACCTACAACAGTAGTCAATAGCGGCTACCGAGTTAGCTACCCAGAGGTAAGCACAACAACAATGGATATTGTTGCAAATTAGTACATAGTGTGATGTTAAAGGACACATGTCATGAAAAATCAAGTTTCTGTGCTTTTTAACATGATAAAACATGTTACGCATCACATCTCCTGTCAATCACCTCAGTTTGAGGGCTGGGCCCCGCCCACTTGGACTCAGGTCTACTCTGGTCATAGCTCCCTTCACATCAGTCCCTACTGGTGTCTTGTCTTATTTGCATAAGTCACGCCCTGTGAACCCTGATTGGTTCAGTCAGAAAAATCAACAACCATTCAGAACGAGGGGCAGGGAGGGACCAAAACGGGATTTTTTTCAACCAAGAAACAGAGAGAAAAATAAATCAGGAAAGAAAACAACACTGAGAGGGATTTTGAAGCTCAAAATTGCATTTTTATCATCTTTAGGGTCCAGAAACTTAAAATATTATGCCATAAAATTCATGATGTCTACTATTAATGAAGGCAAACAAAATAGCCATATGCTCATGAGGTGAGCATGCTGTTTGACGTCTGGGTCAGGATTTGGTGCAGAGCACACTTTAGGTTGGAAAAGAGGTTTATTTTGGCACATGTCGTGATAAAACAAATTCTAGTTATTTAAATTATAATGTATTCAGACAGTACGGATAAAAGTTAGTCGAATAAATTGAATTTATGTTTTCCTAAAGACTGACCACAATGTGACCTGAATGGTTGTATACCAGGATTTTTGAACATATCTGCATCACATTTCCAGTGGGCACATAATTAATTATTTAGCTGTAACAGTAATAGGCCAATAACTCACCTCACAACCTTTAAAATAACATCAGAACCAGGAGTATTAACAGAGCACCTAGTATGTCAAGACTAGACCATAACAAACAGCTCGTGGCCGGTTGGTTGGTTTACCCTCTGTTTCACAGTAGAACATAGTTACTGACAGCCCTCCTCTTGTAGAGCTACAATGCCTACTGATTCACTTCTGCTACAAAGGTCACAGAGAGGGACAGAGGTGTCTGAGATGAAACCCTCGTGTTGTTTGAATGTGAGGTAAAGAACAAAGTTGTCTATAGGAAATACAAACTGAGAGCATCATATGGAAAGGAAAACACTGCACGTTCATGAAAAGGAGAAATATGAGATGATGCCCTCTGCCAGCCAAAAATTTGGACACATGGTCTCCATATAAGTTTTTGTGGTATTGGTATTATTTTCAACATAGTACATTAATACAGTACTTATATTTCAGGTTGTCCAAAGTACACACATTTAGCTTTGATAACAGTTTTGTTTTCTCTCATCAGATTCTACTTTCTTAATGTGCATCAGTTGTCTTGTGCAGAGGAAGTGTGAGTACAGAGAAAACAGAATGAGTGTGTGTGAGTGTGTGTGTGTGGGCGGGGGTGCGTGTGGGTGTGTGTGTGTGTGTGAAAGAGAGAGAGCGAGAGAGAGAGAGAGAGAGGTGCAGAGTGATGTGTGCCAGGTACAGCCCTCCAGAATAGGCGTCATCGCGGTTCTCAGAGCACCACCTCGGAGTCGATGTCAGGGTGGCGTCAGCAATGGCCGGCGCAGAGGCTCCAAGGGTCTGCTGGTATTTTTAACAAATACACACACTCACACTTACAGATACACACACATACACTATCACCTCTTGTTTGGCCTGCAGGTCACTGACTCATCAGAGATGGACTACTGCCTAATCTTCCTCAGGCGTGCCACCGAATCTGTTTTTCACGTGAGATCTTCAGAAATTTATAGCCAATCATAGTTTTATTCAGTGTAACAGTGCATTTTATGTCACCTGTCAATGTTTATAATCCTCATTACTAACATTTTGCTAATATTGAAAATAAAATAACATGATGTGATCATTGAATATAATGTAAATAAAATGTTAATACTCACTAAAATGAGTACCGTATTTTCCGCACTATAAACCGCACCTGATTATAAGCCGCACTGTCCAAAAATGTCACATTTTTAATTTTTT
>JAQQAE010015866.1:0-11924 GCA_029823295.1 Pseudamia nigra
CCCAATTTGCAATTCAATTGCCTAGGATCACTCAGGCATGTAAAGCCCTCCACCACAATAAGGTGGCAATTCAAGGGGGATAAAAGTAGTGTGTATAATAAAATCTGAACTTTATTTAATTAAATAACCCCCCGCCCACAGCAAAGTGCTTCAAGCGGGAGGAGACAGGTAGAAACTCAGGGTATCTTATAGAAAACCTGCCAGCGAGCAGGGTATGTTCTCGGAGTAAGTTACCCTTGTGACAGACTCAGGGTTTGACATAGCTCTCTTTCTGGAACTGAAAACCCAGAGTTTCCCTCATCTCAGGGTTAACATACTCAGAGTTTACACATAACTTTCTGGAATACCCCCATGTCTACAAGACAGCACAAAAAGCAAACAAAGATGGTTGACAAGTGGCTCGCTGTTGCTGTTATTTGCACAGTGATCTGTTCTGGGAAAGAAAAAAAACAGGTACAGCTGTTTGCCATCATTGTCTTGATATTCCTGCTACTTCCTGTTGTCTTTGTCTTTTGACAATATTTCCTTTGTCCCATCTACTGTTTTTCATTGGCTGCTGACACCACATGTTTGCAGTTGGGTCAGTAAACAGTACACATGATGTGATTGTGTCCAGAGATGGCTGAAAAGCTCAAACATGTTTGACTGACTGCAACTAAGGTCTGTTCTCTTCACACACTAACAGATTTCTGTGCCAAATAGCCAAGCTGACTGTCAGCAGCTATTAGTGACTGGTGTGGACTCTGCACCAGTCAGCTGTGAATCGTAGGCAAAAAAAGTATGTTCCCCGCATACGCAAAAAAGTTGCACCGCATACACTGACCATCGTTTGACTATACATCAGAAAAATAATCTCTTCCACCACCTAAACCTCCTCCTGAACTAAGCTGAATAAATAACAATAACATGACAAACATAAGTCAGCTGGGATAGCCCCCCCCCGACCCTCACGAGGATTAAGAGGTAGAAAATGCATCGATGGATGGATGGATGACAAACATTCTGTCTTCTATACTCTTGTTTAGTCATATAAACCCATGATGTCACCCTTTGATCTCAGACTGTCTGTGTCACATCTGATCAGACTTTCCAGAGCATCAATTGAGCAGAGTCACCATTAAAATGGAGAGCAGCGTGCGGATTGTGAAGGGACGCAAGTTTTCATGACATGAAATGAAATGTGAGTTGACATGGGGTAATCCATATCACACTTGACAACATATTGTACAGTATTTGCACACACAGTAAACAGAAATATGAGAAAAACATCCATTCATAAATCTGCACAAGATGACACAAACCTATTGCATACTTTGTGCATTATGTGCTGATGGATAATGGGATAAACACTCTCAGCAGAAATAAACACGACCAAGCCAAAGCCCAGCACCTGACGAAGCAACCACTTGATCATAAACATCACATGCAGGTCATGGGAAAATCATGCAACAAAGCAAATCTTTATGAGCTCAGGTTTTCACTTTATATGACTTTCATGTGTGAGGTGATATCGTGAATCACTGAATCCAAAGTATTTCTGCATGTGTGCATATCGTCTTCTCTCTGATTGTGTGTATTGCATGCATACACAACAATGGTTTATGTGTTACCTCGAGTTGGGTTTGAGGTTCTCCACAGCCAGATGTGTTCCACTGGAGGTTTTAGATGACCACCTATTGTTGAGGACGTCATCGTATGAGGCACTATAGACCATGTACCCTGTTAAGAAAGACAAAAAGAAAAAAAACACTCCTTAACTATAACATAAATCATACATCATATAAAGTTTACCCTGCTTACCTTCTAGAAATGGCCTGAGGCAGCATGTTCCAACTCATTACACATGCACTAAGACTAACACTGGGATATCTCAGATTGATGGTGGTTTGACACATTTCCCAGTGGTCATCAAATTGTGACCCACTTTTAGCATTCAAACAAAGCAAATATATTTTACATAAGCTAGGAAATATGTATATAAGCAGAAAACTCTTTTACCAATTAAAAAAAAAAAATCCGCAAATTTAGGAAAAATAATTTATCAAAGAATGATTAAACATTTAAATGAACATAATATGATTTATCATCATGAGTATGGATTCCGAAAGAACTTTTCGACGTACATGGCTCTTTTTGAACTTACTGATCAAATATATACAGCTTTAAATAATGACAAACACACAATTGGTGTGTTTTTAGATCTGTCAAAAGCTTTTGACACGGTGCACCATGCTATATTGTTGACTAAATTATATAAGTATGGTTTTCATGGAAATGTTCATAAATGGTTATGCAATTATTTTATAGATAGACATCAGTATGTGTTTATGAATGGTTATGAATCTAAAAGAAATTCAGTTCATTATGGTGTTCCTCAAGGATCCATACTAGGACCTTTATTATTTTTGGTATATATTAATGATCTTGCTGCAGTAACTACATCTACTGTTCCACTTTTATTTGCCAATGACACCAACCTCTTAGTCTCTCACAAAGACCTGTGTACTCTTACAATAAAATTAAATGAGGATCTCTTAAAATATTCCACTTGGTTTCAAGCTAATAAGCTATCATTAAATATAAAAAATGTTATTTTATGATATTTGCAGGAAATAAGAAATACAAATCTGAAGAAGTTAAAATTCGTATAGAAAATGAGAAAATTGCAAAAGTTTCATCTGTCGGATTTCTGGGTGTTCAGGTCGATGATAAACTTTTGTGGAGAGACCAAATTGGTTTTGTCTGCAAAAAGTCACCAAATCTCTTCGCATAATGAGAAAAATAAGAAGTTACGTACATAATTCAGTAATGTTGAAATTATATTGTACTTTGATTTATACATATTTAACCCACTGTAATATTGTATGGGCAATACTTTCCCAAGTTATTTAAAATCAATATTACTGTTACAAAAGGCTTTTGTTCGCTTAGCAACATTCTCTAATCATGATGCACCAAGCACACCACATTTTTCAAAACTACACCTGCTAAATATTTACGACATTAATATTCATCAGGTATGCGTATATGTTTTTAAGATAAAACGTGGTAAATCTCCATATAGCTTTAGTAAATATTTTGTTAAGAAATGTCAAGTTCATTCTTACAAAACCAGACAAGCAATGAATTTTCATCTTTCTTTATTTAAAAAATCTCAAGTCCAATTTTCTTTTAGATATCTTGGGGCCAAATTATGGAATGAGTATGGAGATATTATGAAATGGTTATTGATACCAATTAGTAAAAAAAGTCTTACAATTATTTTGCTTTTAAAATATTAATTGTAATTTTCAAATAACAACAATAAATAACACATTTTGTATAATTTAGTTTAACACTAAAAAATAACTTTATAAAATATGTTTTACATTTTCGAAATCACAATATATTATTGGTTTAATTAGTAATTCTATGGTTGTATTATTACTAGATTATTATTAGATTATATACCGTATGATCTTCATGCAAATGCAACTTTTATTTTGAGTATGAATAGGGCAAAGATTTTTGCTTCTCAAAGTGAGCAGTGAAAAAAACTATATTTGGAGTGTGGCTGTTAGTATAACCCTGTACATTTTTCTGCCACACGCATCACATTGTTTTGTTTTTTTGTTCAAATGTACCCTTGTGTTCTATTATGTGAATTAATAATAAAAAATAATCACAACATGGAGAAAGACAATCAAAAAATAATAGTAAAAAATTAAGCAAAAATGAAAAAAATCAATCATCAAAAAAACAAAAAAATGGATTTCACAATATGATTTTAAAAAATCACAAAATATCCAAAAAATGACCAAATTAATAAAAAAAAGAACACAATCATCCACACAATGAACAGAAAAAAAAACAAAAGAAGCAACAAAATGAACAAAATTATCAACAAAATTAACAAAAAGTAAACAAAAACGCAATATATTATATTGTAATACATTCCACGGTTTGAAGTTACTCACTAGTTGAGTACTTTTACTCAAGTACTTATGTTTATGAGTATTTTTCCTTCTACTTGAGTCACCATTGTGTACTGGTTCTGTGTACTTTGCTCACCACTGCTCAGCTCTCTGTGACGTGAGAAATACTCTCATAAAATACCAGCCTAGATTTCCTTCAAACACAGTTATGCAAGACCACCGAGTCGACCAAAACTATTGACAGCATCTCATAAAAAATGTGGGTAATCAGTAAAGACATGTGGAGGATTTAAAAAATGCACACTTTCTATCAATGGCTGTCAGTTGTTGTGCAAGACTACAGTAGGTGGTCTCACACACATTGGAGGAAAATCTGCAGCCTGGCATTTTCTGTAGCCCTTGCTGACTGTTCTCCAGCCTGCCGGTCTGTTTTCCTCTTCTTCTCAGTCACGCAGACTAATCCTTCGAATCCGGTAAGCAACCTGAGGCCACGCAGCCCTCGATCACTCATTCCCAATCTGCAGAAACCAGACCAGCCGCACATCAAACTACCAACCGCTTCTATTCGCTTTTGAGGGGTTTCTATTTTTACTGGAGCCACACTAACACAGCTGGCTGCTGACAGGAAAGAAGGGAAATACTAGCTACTTTGTTTTTCTTCTGTCATTCCCTTCCCATTCTATACTGTTCAGCTGAGTCTTACATTAGTGGGGAGTCGTTTGACTCTTGCCTTTGCCACTTAGCTCTACGCTTTAACTTTTTCCCTGCTTTACCTGCAAATGAATCAAAACATGTCACTTGTCATACGTATTTAATTATTCCATGTCGTGGTCCAAACCATGTAAAATAAAGGTCCTAAAAACATCACAGTAAATGGAACCAGAAGTATGTCTCAGGTAAAATCCCCCTTCTTTGTCTCTTGGATCCACATGCGACCAGCTATTTCCACCCTTTTATTTTGAAAGCCGTGACCCATAACTCGTCAGACATGGCTGTGCAAACACACCCTAATGACTAAAACAGCACCTTCTGATGGTATCTGCATGTGTCTGCTGGAGCTTAACATGTGTGCCTGTCAGATACGGTCCACTTTATTTACAACAAATTATAACTGTATACAGCTCTGGGAAAAGTTAAGAGACCACTGCCAATTTATCATATTCTCTGATTTTACTATTTATAGGTGTGTGTTCAAGTAAAATGAACATTTATGTTTTATTATCTAAACTACTGACAACATTTCTCCCAAATTCCAAATCAAAATGTTGTCATTTAGAGCAGTGATTCTCAACTGGTGGGTCACGACCCAAAAGTGGGTCACAGACCCATTTTCAGTGAGTCGCGGGCCTTTGCCTGGGCAAAAAAAATGTTTGAAAAAAATCAACAGTGTGTCTCTTTCATTTTCTTGATCATTTGTTCACTTTATTATTTTGTTCATTATTATTCTGCATGATATTTTCATTCAATAAATTTGAGAAGTTGAACATTTTCCTTGACTTTGTGTTGGGGCTTGTCATTAAGGGGAGATGGTGGGTCCTGAAGCCAGACCAGTTGAGAACCACTGATATAGAGTATTTATTTACAGGACATGACAAATGATAAAAATAAAAAGATGTCTTTTTTGCATACCTGAAATAATGCAAAGAAAACAAGTTTATATTCATTTTTAAACAACACAGGTGGAATAACCCTGATTTTCTTACTTTTTTTCATTAGATCAGATTTGGTTCAGGTGCTCACCTCATCAGTTCCTCATTAGGTAGGATGAGTTGTAATTTTGTTGGAATTCAACAGACACTGGAATGGAATGCATATCATACATGTAGAGACGCTGATTTCAGAAACATATTGTAGTGGTCTCTTCATTTTTTCCAGAGCTGTATGTGCAGTTATACAACATCCTCTGCTGAATAACTAAACTTCCATTTATATTTATGTTACATTAATTTACATAAAACTCCATACGACCACATATCTGGTTAATAATAATAATGATATTAGCGCTAGAAAGGTTACTCGTGGATCCTGGGTATAGTGCAGAGGTGAGTAGCAGAAACACAAGTAGTTTCTTTATAATTACAGTGAATCAAGTAGAAGTACACAAAAATATAAGTACTAGAGTAAGAGTGAAACAGAATCTGACAAAACCACTTAAGTAGTGCAAAGTTCATAACTTCATGATATAGTGCAGTCAAACAGGTATTTTGATCATTTTTATTAATTTCCTTCTTTTGTGTTCCTTTGGTGCAGATTTGATCTCAGGAAAAAGGAAAAAGTCACATGGTGCTAGATCAGTGGCCTCATGTACAAAGACTTGTGTGGATTTCCTACTGAAACATGGCATTTGCACAAACAAAACCAGACGTATGAAACATGGTGTATGCATGGACCCAAGCACATTTCCTATGTTCATCCCAATCAATGTGGGGCACTGAAAGCACATGAGGGAATATCAGACCCTCCACTGATATCTGCAAAAAGATGTAGATATGCCCTGCAGGTGAGAGAATAAAATTAGCATATTCTCTGAGAAAAAAAAGGCAAAATTCGTTAATTACACACACCATTATTGTAAATGAGTGGGGAAAATGAGGCTGAGGTGTTTCAAATTTTTTACCTATGAAAACATAAAGCAACTGATGAGCCAGGCATGATTTTGAGGCAGAAAATCCTCTTGGCCTAAATGCATGTTCTCTTCACACTGTGCCACTTCCTGTATCCTCTAATAAGACCAAAGTCATCGGTGTTAAAGATATTTTCTGCACCACTTTACACATGCTATTATATAAAGTCTTTTAATTGCATACAAATGGATGTAATAATTGTTCATCATGTGTCTGGTGTGTACAGTCATTGTTTTCCCATTATTTCACAACATCATCTCTAATTGTCACTAATGGACCAATGTTGAAACGTGCACACGACAGCACTGAAGTTGGCGTGGGGTTGCGTACGTTTCCACGCTGATGTCAGTCTTGATACATGTGAACTTTTCATTTTTGTGCGTACACACCCTTTGTACACGGGGCCCCAGGTGAATCAAACACTGTGATTTGTTTTGGGCCAGAAACTGCTTTACTGACAGCACAGTATGAGCTGGAGATTTATAATGAAACCAGTCACTGATCATTTCAAATGATTTGTTACATTTGTTGAATGTTGTCGTTAGTTTTTGATGTGCATGGGGGTCCAGAACATCATCGTCTTAGACATCCTCTCTGCCTGCAATAAATCTTTTGTTATATTCAAACACACATACGGTACATGAATGTGACATGCAGTGTTCTTGATTAAAAGTCGGGGGTTTTTTTGCGTAGTCTGGCGAGGGGAGTGACAAATACATCGGAGCAACTTATATTTTGAATAAATTTGTCTGTAGGGTGCTTGTCACACTGACAGCTGCTAGAGGAGACGAGCTGCAGCACAGCTCAGGCACGCACCCGTGGCAGGTGCGACGTCTTCTGCAGAGTGTCTAATACACATTTTTTTCTTCTTCATTATGCATTTTTTGGCTCGGAGCGACTTTTCATCCGGAAAATACGGTATACATCAATGGACCCTATGCACAGCTCCGCTACTTCCTGAACTTAAGCCAGCTCCCTTATTTCCTGTCCTACACTGTTGGACACATTGATTAATCCAGGTGTGCCTGATCATTGTGGTGATAACTACTGAGGTCCGGCACACCTGGATCAATCAGTTTGTCCAATAACATAAGACAGGACATGAAGGAGCTGGCTTAAGTTCAGGAGGTAGCGGAGATGTGCATAATGTCCATTAATGGACAAAAAGATTCATCTGCTGTTTTGCTCAATTTCACCAAAAACTGTGAACTTAATGTATTGCTCACCTATTAAGCTACTCATTTTCTGATACCTTAGTAAAAATGTGCACTTCAGTCAGTATCTAGCAGTGAACTAAAGATGTTGCTTTTTGGAAACTTACAGCAGTTGTAACCTTCTATAAGAACACTCAGTGTGACTGAACCACATGGTTTTATCTTCATACACCTTGTTATGTACACACAGTACCTTAGTAACACCACTTCATGTGAATTTAAAGTGCCTATAAACAATGTCTCCCACTGCCTTTAAATAAAACAGAGGCAGAACTAGTTAAAATAGGGTTTTAACTAACCCAAGGAGAGGATAGAGTAGAAGAAACCGAAAAGGACAGCGTGAACCACCTACACTATACCGTCTACATATCAGAGAACGGACCGGAAGCTCATGGTTTCCTGCCAAAGAAAGCACACTGCCTCTCTCTAAGACCAGACTTCGCCCCCAAGACTGTCCATCACATCCCTACGGAATTCACTGCTATCTTCAGTTTCTCTGTTCTTTTTTTCCACATGTCATTTTATAGACCATACAGGCTTTGATTTTCCCTTAGAAAAATTCCTGTGGGAGCTGACAAGCCCTTCTCCAAAGGCTTCAGTACAGTCTGTTATTTCATGATTTATTCACTGGAGCAAGTTTGTAAAACTCAGTGAGGGTGTGCTGGTACCGTGTTAAGAGAATCTGCAAAACCACAGCAGACAAATAAACCACAACCACTGTATAAAAAAGTGTTTGTTAGTGTTTGTCTGGAAAAACAAGCATCTCTTACCTGACACCATATCATCCTTTAGTGGGCGGGCCCAATCCAGGATAATGAATGAATGACAGCCCTCCATGGCCACCACAGTGAGGTTATGTGGTTTATTTTTAGGAGGTTGATTCTGATTGGCTGCCAGTCTGTCCTTCTCCATCAGGTTTTCCAATACGTCGACCTGGAGGTAATCCAAAGCTTCTGTCAAAGAGCAGGGAGCACCCGGATCCTTCTGGATGTAGTTCACATAAGGAGCTAGAGACAGGAGGGAAAAAGCGGAGATGATTCATCTTTATGACATTTCTGAAGATATCTACATCTTGAGTCTAAAATATTTTATTTATGGTGTTTTTGAAAGTGTTTTCATTTTATTCAGACAGACCCTGGTATATTGCCAATTACGGCCAGGAAGGGGAGTACAGAGGTCTGATACACGGATCAGCCATAACATTGTGACCACTGACAGATGAAGCAGTAATAATGTCAATTATCATATTCCAACGTCACCAGTGAGTTGGTAGGATAAATGAGGCTGCAAGTTAACATATAGTATGCATTTGAAGCAAAAAATTGATAAGCATAAGGATGCAAACAACCTAGACAAGGACCATACTGTGATGTCAAGACAACTGGGTCAAAGCATCTCAAAACTGTGGGTCTTGTTCAGTGGTCCTGGTCCAGCAGTGGACAGAACCCCATGAGGAAGGAAGGACAGCTGGATATCAGTCCAGTAGAGTATGTAAGAGAACAAAACATTACTACCACATAATGTTGTGTAGGTTCCACCTACACATGTGACGGATCTGATCTTTCCTACCTATAAGCTTGTCAATTCAATTTCAGTTCAATTACCTACAAATTTTCAGCTCATAATCCTCATAATTTTTTCAGTCCTATCCAGTTTTTGACTTTCTAGTTTACTGTAACTCATTCTTAAAGAGGCTGTCAGACATCAGTGCTGTGGCTAATGAGCATCTCCCATATCTAGTCTTTCATTTGCCTCCTCTCTCGGATATCCTTTGTTTTCTGTGTGTCTGAAAATGCCAGCTGGACCTACAGCTGCGAATACTTCAGATATCCCACAATTCCTAGTCAGACTGAGATTTGGAGGGAACCACTGGAGCCTGGAGTTGTTCCCAGCTCTCCAGATGATTGGTCCTCTGCGCAAGCCAAGAGTTTAACACGTGTCAGTATCTTCACATCAACACACACAGACTGCGAGACAATGAATGTGTGGGTTTAATGTGTTACAATCTCCTACTGTATGTGTATATACAGTCATATGGCTAATGTATTACACATTGAGGCGTTGAAATACATGATGTGTTGTCACTGTGAGCAGATTTATATGTCTGTCTATACACAGGGTGCTTGTAAGGTTGTGTTTCTGTCCAGCAGCCACATGTCCAGGATCTGTGCACACTCGTGACCTCAGAAGATCCAGATGTTTGTTCATGTATTCGTTTTCATAGACTGAAGGCACCTCCCTACAGAAACAAACCGTCTTCTTCTGCTAATTTAAAAACCAAATTCAAAAGCATTGATGAAAATTGGCATGCAAGAGTCTCACATGGATTAGATGTCACAGTGAAGCCGTATCAGGACAGTTCACATAATCTTAACTCCAGTATCGCTCTAGTAAGGCATACATTTCCATTTTAATAATCCAGACATGCTGGTACTCATTTTCTTGTCCAGTGTGGCAAACTCTTGCCATGTGGGTTTTACTGCAAGAGGATTCACACAACTGCTACGAATTATTAGTTAATACATTTTGTCACATGTCTGTTTTGGGCTGATTTCATTCAAAACCTAACCACCTGGACAGACGAAGAGGCAAAAGGAAGTCTCTGTCAGACAGTTCACGCATACCATGTCAGTGGGCTGATATACTAAACTAATAAACGAGAAAGAGGATGTCTCCACATCAGGCCAACAGGCTCCACTCAGTGTGCTGAGGCCAGCACCCTTAACTTTTATGATTTCCACTGTTTTTCTGCTCAGGCTGTTTTTATCTTAGGGATTTGAACAAGTAATGGCTTTCAGCTGGCTCAATGTGCGATCACGAGATAGTGATTGTTTACCGAGACAGATTGAATCCAGAATCAGCTGTGGTAATGTTTCAGGGCTGCTTCTGGAGCAGACTAGGGTGATGGTTTTAACACCACAGTGATAAGAAGAAACACTCACTAGACTTCAAGCAAGAATCAATGTAAGTGACAATGACAAGTTACAGTTATCATGTCAGTAAACGATAGCAGATCCATTACTCATGGTTTATCTGCACTATTAGACTGGCAAACAACTCACCCCATAACAATTGATACTGAAGTTCACTTTGATCTGTGAGATAAATCTAACCATCGATTTTATTTCGATGAAGAAACCATCCAACTTGCCAAAGCCTGTGACATTTCCCATTGCCAAAACACTTAACGCAGCACCTCTAGCACTGTCTTAACCTTTAAAAATGTCACATTTTACACATTAAGGTAAACATGCCTTACATGAAGAACAATCAGCGTAAGAGAATGACTGCAAATGTTCTCCTGTTTCTTTGGTGGAGCAGAAAATGACATAACTTGTATATAGAAAACTGTCAATTTGAAGATTGTAAGATGCAAAATGCAGATATATTAAATGACACTAACCATTGAGCATTGAACCTACAGGAGCCAATTTGTCAATGTCAATTTGAAGGTTGTAAGATGCAAAATGCAGATATATTAAATGACACTAGCTATTGAGCGTCGAACCTACAGGAGCCAAAATCAGGGGGAAAAAACATCAGAATTTGGAAATATACAACCTCATTTTACAGCTGTCTCCTCTCAGTTTGAAATCAAAATACTAAATGTAAATCTTGATGACCTGATGCCGTTTCATGTCAGTAATGAAAAGTAAAGTCACTCTACTCAACTGAGGAGAGCCCAGTCCTATCTGGAGTTGGTAGTTACACCTGCCAGTGTCACATTTTACCCTGCTAGTGATCTGAAGACATCTGTGACCATCCATAGCACAGAGGAGATTTTCTACTGCCTGAAAACAGACTTCCCAGAGATTCAAATGTTTGTTTCCTTTCAGATCACATGAATTGCAATATGCAATTCCTTGAGGTAGTTAAGGAATATTTGCCAGTGACACAAAAAACTATCACACACGCTGCATTGATTTTCAGTGCTTTTATCATATGTACAGTGGATCTCAAAAGTCTACACACTGCTGTTCAAATGCCAGGTTTTTGTGAAATAAAAAGATGACACCAAGATAAATAAATTCACAACTTTTTCCACCTTTGATGTGACCAATGACCTTTACAACGCAATTGAAAAACAAACTGAAATCTTTCAGGGAGGTGAATTAAAAATAAATAACTGAGATAATAAGGTTGCACAAGTGTGCACACCCTCTTATAACTGG
>JAQQAE010015867.1:1697-11923 GCA_029823295.1 Pseudamia nigra
ATTTTAATGATTTTGTTAATTATTTTAATATTTAGTTTATAATTGTGTCATTGTTTGTTTTGTTGATATTTTTGTCAATTATTATGGCATGACTTTCACTTTGCTGTGTCATTATTTATATGTTTGATGATTGTGCTCATTTCTATTCCTTTCGTTGATTAATTGCGTAGTTGGGGATTATTTTAGCTTTTTCGTTATAATTTTGTTCATTTTTTGATTTCATTTTTGGGCTAATCTGTTCATTTCTGTTCATTTTGGTAACACTTTACTGATTATTATCCTATTTCTTTATTTTGATGATCAGGTCGTTTTTTGATGATTTCCTTGGTCATTCCACTATTTTTTGTTGATTTCCTGGATATTCTGTAAATCATTTTTATATTTTGATTATTTGCTCTTTTTTTTTCATTTGAGTGATCATTTTGTTAATCTTTGTGTTGCTGTATTTTTTATGCTAAAGTAATCTGAGTAAAAAAAAAGACCAATCCCTGCCCTTTTCCTAGATAACCAAACAAATCAGACTGCAATGTGGGCCACAATAATCTGACTTTGTCGCCAAATTGTGCAGCTCTACTGCAAATATGGTACACAAGCAAAGCAAGGGTGGACAAAAAAGCAGGACTCTGGTTTTCCCTACAACCAGTCTTCCAGCCTCAATACTACCATTTATCTGATGCATGAGTGAGAAATTCAAGGTACAGTACATACATGAGCAGAGCTGAACACAAAAAAGGTCAGTGTGCAACAGGAAGAGAACCGGGCAGGGAAACACAGAGGTATGTACTGATTTGGTTTGCATGACAAAATGACCAGTGTGAGGGTGTAGGAGGAAGCTGCAGAGAGATGCTCTGTGATTTTCAGGCAGGCTTGTGTGGGATGGTCGCTCCCAGTCCTCCTCCTCCTCCTCTACGGATGAGTTTGCAAACCCCCGCTTGCCTCTGGTATCATCTCTTCTCAAACATACTTTTATGCAACAGCTTTGATGTAGCACTGCTTTAACTGAATCTATGAAGGGGAGAAGGGTCTGTACTGTTAGTGGCATTATCACAGAACAGCACATAATAATGTAGCTGAGCCATAAATTGATAATTAACTTTGATTTGAATTGAATATAAGTGAACCGAACTGATCGGAATGTAACTAAATGGAATTCAATTCAACTGAATGTGACTGAATTGAACTGAATGGAACTTAATTCAACTCAACTCACCTCAACTGAATTGAATTGAATGAACTCTATTAATCTCTTTTAGGGAAATTCATATTATGTTGTTCTCCACTGTCTGCATCATGTATATCCCTTTCATCTTGCCATACCTTGCATCCTGTCTATGAACTGATATGAACCCTTTTTGCACGAGAACATTTTGGATGGAACAGCCAGCTTTACATAATACCTGATCAAACATCATCTCTAAAGCCTGTGTAATGATCCATTACTATGATGTGCAGGACTTATCCTTTTCAAAAACACAGGTCAGAGTAGAGAAAAATATTCCTATCACTCAATATTAATAAGTATCATGATAAATGTCAAACCAGTATTTTACTGAAGTTCAGAGGCAGAGAAAAACCCAGAGGAAAAGTTAAAAACAAAGAAATAAAATCACTTATCTGCCATATTAAATAATTTGTAAAAGATACAAGATAAGCACAACATGAAAGAGACAAAAAAGGAAAAGATGCACAAAAATGAAAATCAAACAGAAATAATTCAGAAAACAAAAACATGGCAAAAGATGTAAAAAAATTTTAAAAAGAAGAAAATAATGTAAAAAAAAGAGGTGCGATGACATAGGAGAAAATGATGGGAAAGGGGCTTAAAAGATGAAAACACTTTCTGATTTCTAGTTTTTAATTTTGTCAATTTAATTTATTTTGATTAAAGCTTGTCAGTATCAAGACAAAAATAGTAAACAGAGTTTTCAACTGAGCATTTCAAAGCAGGCTAGTTTAATTTAGAAACAGTGTTATTCGTATTTGAACACAACTAACCCCCAGAAGAACTGACCTTTTTTTTTTCCAAGCATAGCACAAACCACCACTGTTTCACAGAGTAATGGTCCAAGTGTGTGAACTGAAGATAAAACTGAACATTTGTACAATATTCACTTCAGAAAGGATTTGAGGCATCATTTGCATCATAAAATAAATGAGTGATTTCTGGATTGTTGAGGAACCTAAAGCAAGAGGAGGATATAGAAAGATATCAAAGAGATTTCATGCATCCAGAACTGGTGTGAGAAGCATGGGAAACATTTTGAAAAGAATCAGATTTTCTTTGAGGGTGCTAATAATTTTGACCTTAAATGTACATATACATGTCACGATAACAGCTACGGATCCATTCATCTCACAGCTTTCAGCTCAGGCATTTTTAATCAGTGTATTTTAATTAAAAGTTTACATTTCTCTTATGCTGCTTTTTTCATTTTAGGAAAAAAAAGGTGTGCATGTTAAAAGATGAGCCTCAGCTGCAAGTGCTCCACTCTATGGGCTCAATAATACCTATAGCCTTCAAGCAATCTACGGTATGTACCTGGACTTTCCTCCAATTTCAGCTTTCCAATAGCAACATGTCATCTGTCCTGCCCCATCTGGCTTTCAGCAGGATTCTTGGATCTCATCTCGATGCTGTTGTAACAGTCCTGCAGTTGTGAAAATAAATGGAGCTGCCAATCACAACACCGGTTGACCACAGACTGATGGTGTCTTGCTACGACACGATCAAGAAAGTTAGAAAATTAAATTTGCTTTGTGTTAGTTCTTCTATCCGTACGCACCTGACTGATCTGCATCATCGCATTATATGGAAGAGTGGTTCTCAGCCGGTGGGTCAAGACAAAAATGGGGCCCTGAGTGGGTCCTAAAGTGTGTGAGAAAAAACTATATATATTTTATTGCCTTCATCTGAAGTCAGACTCCACTGATGTGCAGTATCTGTTGCCATGGTAATGTAGACATCTGATGCAAAGATGACAGTAATAGCATACTGATGAGTTTTGTGTATTATTTTGTTCATTGCCTTGATATTTTGTTCATTTTTGTCTATTTTTTGGATCATTTTGTGCATTTTTGTACATTCTGTGGATTATTTTCTTAATTTTTAGATGACTTATTTTGTTCACTTTGTGGATTACTTTGCTCATTTTGTAGATTATATTGTCCATTATGTGGATTATTTTACGGTATTCAGTTTTTTATTATTTTGTGCATGTTGTACATTCTGTGGATTATTTTCTTAATTTTTTTTATTTTTGTCCATTTTGTAGATTATTTTGCTCATTTTTGTCCATTTTGAGCATTATTTTGTCCATTTTGTGGATTATTTTGTTCATTTATCGGATTATTTTCTGTTTTTGTCCTTTTGTGGATTATTTTGTTCATTATTTTGGTTACTTTGTTCAGTTTTGTCCATTTGTTTATCATTTTATTCATTTTGTGGATTATTTTGTTTATTTTTGTACATCTGGTAGATTATTTTGTTTAATATCTTGATTATTTTTGTTCAATTTTGTTAATCTTTCGTATTTACATTTTTGTTCCTTGGATTCATTTGCTCATTTTTATAATTATGTTTATTTTGCAAGTAATTTGTCTATTTGTCTCTTTTGTTCATCGTCTAGACTGTGTCTCGATTTCATGGATTATTTTGTCCATGGAATATTTTGTTGTTCTTGTTAATATTATTATCAGTTTATCATTGTGTTTATTCTTTGGTATTTCTTTGCTGATTATTTCTATTTTGCTAAAAACACTTGTAAATAGTTTTGTTGACTTTGTTGATCATTCTGCTACTTTTTAAAATTTTTTTTCTCATTTTATAGTTTTTCCTTGCGAAAGTTTCAGTGAAGGAAAAAACATGACTTGAAAATACAATATTGGCCGCAATAACCACTGTATATGTTTTTCACCAAATTGTCCAACCCCACCTCAACTACAGTTTGTCAGATTCTGTACAGTCTTCACATTTCCATCCCCTCCGAGGTTTTCTTTCCTTGCTGCTCCAGAAGATGCCAAGAATAGCGACACATTTGGGCACATGCTCCCATGTAATTTCCCACGCCTTTTGTCTCCGTTCCTGTGCCGCCCCTGCACACTGAGACAATAAGCTGGAGGCTTCGTTTTGAAGCTGACAACACCATTTAACAAAGGAGTCAGTAGGAATATCATCAGTCCTACTAATGCAATGGCATTAAAATCTATAAAACTGCTATTGATGCATTGAATATGGGAGCACAGTATTTACTTGTCACCTTGAAGCTGATCGAGTTCCTGAGCTACAGAGTTTATGTATGAAAAACTGTGAAAAGACTCAACACCATCCGCTTTCTGAAATGGTTATGCAATCAGTTTGAACAGTTTGATAATGACTCCAGGATAGTGACGCATGATCAGTTCAGTATTCAATGTGGGATTAATTGTTGTTCACTTAACTAGTATATCTGTGACTGATGAAAATCTCCAACCCTTCGTCTGTGAAATGGCTCAGAGAGATTTGTTGCCACAGGTGATTGACAATGAAGCTACGCTCCAACAGTTCAAGTTAAATGGTGCTCAACAGGATGGCCACTGTGATAACATGGTTACTGACAATTAGCATGGCTCACTCAGAGTGATAGATACAAAATGAAAACAGAGAGGGGAACCAATACCTAATCAATCCACTGTGTATACCAGGCTTGGTCAAAGGGTGGTCTGTGGGCCACATGAGGCCCAGAATCTACCCCAGAGTGGTCTAGCCAGAAAAAAAGAGAAAAAATGAAAATGACACATTAAGTGAGTCAACAGAAACCCCAGCAGACCCATGTACACCCCAAGTAGCTACTGTATGTGGTTGAGAATATGTTGAACAGTGGAAATGGTAAATCTGATAATGAAACATATTGGTTTAACCCTCCCTGGACTATTTATTTATTTTACCATGAAATTCAAATGCCAAACCAATGTTAAGGAAGACACATTGCATCTCTTCTTAATTCTAACATTTCTATGACGTGTATTTTAAATTTCAGCTTAAAATACCACAGTGATTCTACCATGTCTGTATGTGCCTGGTTTTCAGCAATGAGCACATTGTTTAATGAAATTTTTGAAAACTTAAATTTATGTTTCTGTTTTGTATTGTAATTTTAATGATTAAATTCACTAAAATCCAAGCTGCCTTTGCTTTGCATGAAGGGCAGGTGCATAACCTTTTTTTGTCTGTTGAATCACGGAGGAGAAATGAAGTCTCTGTTGAGACTTTGTATTCATGAACATCATTTCATGACTGCCCAGACCACTGGGGACACTGGTACCTTTATTGGGTTAGGGTTACTGACAATTAGTTGCTTTTTAGCATGTGTATTTGTACATGCTACACACTGATAGGAGTGTTAGAACTGGTTTAACTATTTATTGGGGTTAGGGTTACTGGCTATTAATAAGTTGCTTATTAGCATATGTATTAGCACTGTATTGGCTCTTTGTTAGTGTTAGGGTCATTGTTAGGCTTACTAAAATGTAATTAGGAGTGATTCATTGCCTATTCTAAAGTGTTACGTACCATTCCTTGATTTTTAAATCTGGCCCAAGTGAATTTGTAATTGAATAGGTCCTGGTGTGTACAAATCCTCTGTAGCAAAAGAAAAGGCTCAGATTTCTTTCCCTACAGCTCACACTGGACTTTAGTCTCATGCAGCTTTCAAAAGTGGGGCTTTAGCGTGAAATTGAATAGCTTTATAATAATTTATTGTCCACAGTGTGAACCTCTATCAGACATGACACGGCATCAGCATTCAGGACGAGAGCAGACACACAGTCAGACACAAGGGCTTAGTTCCAGCTCAGTCTGTCTCCCCAGCGGCTGAATGACAGAAAAGTCAAAGCTGCAGAGGCCAGTGCGAACATCTGTATCCTAATTGGTGAAGTTTCATGGCAACTCCATTTGTCAAAGTCAGTATTAAGCAGTAATCTCCCTCCTTATGTTTTCGTAGAGCCCCTTGACATAATAATGTATTATCCTGTCCCTGCAGGTACATCAGAGGAGGAAACATTTCATCATCTCTCTTTGCCTCAGTCCACTATGTGGAATAAGCAGCAGGTCAAGGTGAACCAGAAAATATCAATGTGATTCAACCAGACGTGGAGACATTGAGTAATGTAACCAACAAATGTACCCTGCAATTTGTTTTTTTCTACAATGAGGCCTGCTGGAAGACTTCTATCCTAACATCAACTGTGAATCTAAAGACAGCGACAGTATGACAGACTAGAACACGCTGATGGTTGTACACAGAAGGACTAAAGTAATATACAGACCTTTTTACTACCTCTAAGACTAAATTTGAAGATAACAGAACTGCTGATCACAAAATGTGAGTCTCCTCAGAGCAATGACAATGTGCTGAATACACAGTTTCTGTTCCTGTATTTGATATTTTACCGTAGAGTCTTAGTTGTCAGTGTCAAAACATGACACTTCAAGGCCAAAGAAGAAAAAAAAAAATCACAGCACCCTAAATTGTGCTTTTTAATCAAAATCAGCAAAAACTGAATTTGTTTTCAGTGAAGAAACAAAGAGGGAAAAGCAGGAAATAGCAAGAGACAAGTGACAGGGATTCAATTTGGAGGGAAAAATACAGTTGACTTGGCATTTACTGTATATCAACTGATATTCATCCAAGAGCCAACTTTCTTTCAGAATCTCCACAAAATATCAACTCAGCTTGTTCCGACTTACATCCAGTCTGGAGATTGAATTCTTCCAAAGGCTGACAAGCAATCTTTATTAGACAAGGGGGAAGTTCTCCCATTGGGAAGTGCCAGAATCTAGTCAATTTAATGGAAGCGCATATCTGCTGTACCAAAGAGACTTATTTAATAACTTTCTGCAGTTCTGTGGAGACTGTCCAAGCAGGCAGCTGCCACAGAGGTACAGTTAAAACCATGAGGCAAACATCCACCAGAATGATGCAATCATCATCGCTATGTCATTGTCGTCACACCAGTCGAGGTGAGGAAATGTCGTATTTAAGTGCAGCATTGCAGGCATTAGGCAGAAGCTGCAGTAAATTTAGTGAGTTCAGTCATTTTATTAACATTAACACAGCACATTTTCACTGAAAAAGATTAATTAGCAGCAAAGAAATCTGCACTGAAATCACATCAAATTAATATTTTGCTCGAGATGTTGACGTGTCCTATTTTCTGTATTTCATTTACTAAGGGCTCTTGAATGGACATAATGGAAAGTGTCTTGTCTGCTGTGGATACAAGTGCACATTATTATTCACCATTAAAACCTCATTGACTTTTGAAGTGTTATAACCTCCTACACCTCTAATCCATGCTAACTTTTCAGCAGTTGGTTTCCCCCAGCCACTGAGGCTTATTATGTCAAAATGATGTATACACACATGCATACACACTCTCTGTGCCCCATATCTTCACTTGTGTAATTCAAAATTAAATAAGCTGTCTAATGAGCTGAGAATTTCAGTTTGGGCTATTGAAAAGTAATTGTTCGCAGCAGAAATGGCACAAGAACGTGATGTTTTGCAGGTTCTCCTCCTCTCTCGTTCTGCATCTCTTCATCCTCAACTCAATTCTATCCGCCCACAAACCTCCACCTTCTCTGTGCAGCTGAACACTGCATCAACAGCATCCCCAGGAGAAAAGAAGCTCGTTCTTTAACTAGACCGTTGCAAATAATTGCCACTTCAAGCTCCGTAAGATGTACCAGCTTCATGTGCGCCCACACCTTCTTGGAAGATGCGATTCTATAACGCGATTCTGTTACGTAATTCTGCATGATGGATAACCGCAGAGACTCCACAAATAATGGAATTCAGGGGAAGCCCCCCCACACACACACATACCACCTGATCCACAGCTCTAGGAGAAGATTTTGCTATTTTTATTCAGGCATCTCCATAGGTACTATACTTTGAGGTCACGTGGCTCACCACCCCGTGGATAAACATGCTGCTGCAATGCACTATTTCTGGACTCCTAGCAGGAGGAGACAAGTGTGAGCACTCGTGGAGGGAGAAACCTGCTGAAAGGTGCTATAGCACTTCACTGCTTCGGCGTTGATGATGGAAAGATACTGCGTGGTGCAAAAAATAGCTGAGATACTAAGCCTCTTTCAGCTTTACCTCTGTGACAAAGGCAGTTTACACAGTTGAGAGTCAAGGTCAGTGTTTGGAGATCAAAAGGTAAAGGCTTTTGCAGTTTGCTGTTATTTTTGACTGATAGGCCTTTTGTCTGGATGATACTGAACCGACTGCCTGGTCACTGTATCTGCATGCCAATGAGATCAGCACAGCAGTGGAGTCAGGTCTGCGCATCATCACAGTGACAGCTGCGGGATGGTCAGCATTATGTCCACCACCATCATTCAGTAACCAAGCTTCAACTATCCAGTGGACCACAGGGCTTTCTATGCACAAAATAATAATTTAAAAGTGAATTAAAATAGAACAGAGGATCATTTTCAAGAGTATTAAAAATTATACTGCTTACAAAATAAGCACTAAATCAGAAGAAAAAGAGCACTAAATAATGAAAATGAGCAAAATAATCAAAAGATGACTAAATAATAGAATAAATAAAATGAAGAAAATTATTAAATTAACAATACTGAACAAAATAATCAGGAAAATGAACAAAATGCAATAAAAATGAATAAAATAATAAATAAAAAATTTTAAATAATCAGCTAAATGAACAAAATCATCAATAAAAATGGACAAAAAGTCAACACAATGAAGAACTAATGAAGAAAAAGGAATAAGATAATTGTTTTCTACTATGTTGCCATGTAAAATGTACATCATATGTCATGTGATACATACAGGGTTTAGACATTTTTGCAGCTTTAGACACATATTTTTCTCCTTTCTGTCCTGAACTGACTCTTTGTATTGTAAAGGTTGCAGACACTGATCTAATAATAAAAAATAGTGATAATGCTCCACGTGTGGTGCAAGATTGTGACATTTAGCCTATTTGGGAGGTAAGAGAACAGAATGTGAAGTTTTCAAAAACAGAAGAGCACAAATATTCAATGTGGTAACATCACCATATTTAAAGTAATGTGAGATTACCAAGCTTCAAAAACAAATTAACTGATACTTGGAATAAATGTTGAGTTACATCCAGTTCTGATTGGATTATTTCCAGTAATGATCAAACACATCATTTTGGCATGCCTGACAGTGTCAGTATACTGAAAGCTGCAGCTGGTGTTCTGGGTAATGATGTAACAGGAAACAAACATTATGAAAAGTGAATGAACTCTGATGAAATTGTTATGAACAGCAACAACAAAAACAACAACAACAGGAAAAAGGTTTTCCCAGGATTGTGCTGAAAACGAGCCACTGTCCTTTGATGTGATTTTTTTGTGCTGAAATGCAGTCACAAAGACCAGCTAATACAGCGACTACTATTAAAGAGGATCAAACAGTCTCTGCTAGGTAATAACATTTCTGAAGATGCACTATTTGAAAACGAGGGTTTGCGGACCATTTAACTGCATGTCAAGGAGAAAAATGATACCGTATTCCAATTAGATGACACTTATTTTATTCATATCAGACCTACATCATTGGGATGGCAGGATATTTCATTACTATTCCAGCACAATCTCAACATCTGCATATTCACATGATGCATTGCTTTCGATTTGTACTCAGGCAAAGTGACAAATCGTGTCATAGTTGCAGCCCAAATGAGTGATCACTTAAAGGATCATTGTTTTACATGTTACTGTATATTAGAGCAGTTAATTCATCAGAATAATTGATTATTCTGACTGATTGATTTTTTTATTCTTAAAATGATGCTTTAATACTGAAGACATCCAAACTGAGAAAGAACACATATGAAATTATGTAGTAAACAAAAAAGGGTTAAACAACCCAGGGCATGTTTTATATTTTAGATTGTCCAAAGTAGCCACATTTAGCTTTGATGACAGCTTTACACACTCATCAGATTCATATGGAACAGTTTCCGAGTCACAAGAATGCATATTTCTTGCTTTCTCCATGTAATTTAGACCATCAGTTGCAGAGAGAGGGTGGGTACGTGGGTCTATAGCCCTATTAGTGATACTACAACTACTGTACAAATCCATGTTACAGTGAGAAACACGAAGTTCTTGAGATTTTTTTGATAGACCTGCCTTTAATTCTTAATGATGGGATTGTTTTTCTTCTTGACATAACCTATTTACA
>JAQQAE010015868.1:0-11923 GCA_029823295.1 Pseudamia nigra
CCCCATCTCCCCTAAAGTCTACGCCTATAGATAGATAAATAGATAGATACTTTATTTCGAACAAAAAGTATAACAAATAACAAATGAAATGACTGCCAGTATTTCTCATTTGACCATAAATCTATATCATGGTATGTTTCAGTAGCCTTGTGTCAAATTCTGATCCTGGGTCAGCTTGGGAATGGCCTGAGGTTCAACAAATTTTCAGGAAATCCCACATACTTCAGTCTCAGAAAATTGTGAAAATTTGACCAGTTATGCCTTATTTATCCTATAGGCAAAAAAAAAAACAACCTATTTTAGTGCATTCTGACAAGGACTTTTCAAGATACGGTCAATTAAGTGAGGGGGGTATGTGTCAATTTTGGAATGTCAATATCTCTAGAAATATATGGCTTAGGAAAACTGGTAGGCCTCCCAGCTCTCCAAAAATGGCAAAAATAACATTCGGGTCACACTGTGGACCATGTTTAAACTTTTAAACGTTTTATGTTGTTGAGATGCCTAGATGGGCTTGTACACTACAGTAAATACTAGGCGGATCAATGCAGTGGTTTTTGGGTAACATTCTTCTCAACCATAACTCCACATGGAAGTGTATGACAAAAATCTAATCCGAATGTGAGGTTAATTGGCCATTTGCGAGGAATGCAATTTAGCCCTATAAATTGGGATGTATCATTGATGACATGAAAGGAAAAATAATGATTCAGTGTTTACAGTGTAAATCATATCCACTGTATGGACTAAAGTATTTGTCCATGTGACCGTTTCACCCACAGCTGCATTGACATCTTTCCAGATCTACGGGAATCCTTATCATATCTGAGCCATTCCACATTTTGGAACAAAATTGAAGAAAAATAATCAACAAAGGTAATGGATGGACATGAATTTAAATAAACAGGGAAATAAGGAGAAAAAAAAGAGTCAGATGTGGATTATTTAAATCCATTCACTATTTGGACAAAAGTATGCTGTATCTTGTTGCAAATCCAAATGAATTCTTATCATACTGTGCATAAAACATATTATTATTATATTTATTATACAAGAGGGTAGTTTTTGCCTGAACATTGGGGAGTGAGGGCAAAATTATCAAGAAAATGAGTAAAAAAGTTTTTAAAAAATCAAGAAAATTAACTGCAATTAAGAAAATAATCTAGACAATGTGCAAAAATAAATCAATCAAGAAAGTGAACAAAGAATGGGTGTGTTATCATAACATAAACTAACTCCTGTCATCAGGATTTTCTCAGGACTGAAAGTACTGAGCACGTTCACGTTTTTACAGCTTTTATGTTACATCACAGACTTTATTTAAACCTCAAAATCCCAAAAAGATGGATTTTGTGGTATGTGACCTTTAAAAAAAGCAATTAAAACTAGACATAATACACATATACAATTAAGAAAATGAACAAAATAATAAACAAATCAATAAAGGAAACTTAAAATGGCTCCATGACTCATTTTGGGTCCTGACCACAAATGTGTAAAACACTGGGTTGAAGAATGGGCTGTCATTTGAAAATCCCCACTCTGACACAGATACGACTGTGTGTGTGTGTGTGTGTGTGTGTGTATTGGTTCTGTAATATTTATTTAGACCAGTCTGATGACCTTCCTGGCAAACTGTCCCTATCAAGTGCAATTATTCTCCAAACATGTCGTTGCACTGTTGGAATCATTCCCTTTGTCATGTATGACCCTCATCTGTCACCTTTTCTGCCTGGCCTTTGTAAGGATTGTCAAGTAAAGGACATTTTCAAAACTCTAAACCTGGTCTGTTTTACTGCGTGTTATTAGGTTTTATCAGCGAGCTGTGTAGCACAGCATGATGGGATTTATTATTGTTGTTTTATGGCAGAGACGACAGCTTTACCACTCTGGATGCATTTGTTTTTCAGTCGTAGATCTTATTGGATCAAAATCTATTTCCGCCATCCCCTCAAAATATCAGGCTAATATTATGATGCGGGTCAGTCGTCAGTTGCAATATGATAAATTGTTTATGTGACTTCAAAGGGATCATTTGGTCATTTATATCATTAATGCTGGAGGCAGAAGCTATTGAATACATCAGAACATGGGAAAGGAAATGTGTGTGTATAAATCTATATCAGCACAAATAAAGAGAGGGGCGAGACAACGCAGATTAAATTCAAAACGAAAGCAGTGAAATTAAAATTGTATCAATCCTTTGCCTTGCATTTCTCTGGAGACTGCATGAACACAGTATATTTCATTCTTTTTCCATTTGTAAATATACAGCCCCTCATAACATTCAGGCTGCAGCACATTGAAGAAAAAGTGGAGTGAAGCGGTTCCTGTGTGACGCTGCAGC
The DNA here is from genome assembly GCA_029823295.1 of Pseudamia nigra. NCBI lineage: Eukaryota > Metazoa > Chordata > Actinopteri > Kurtiformes > Apogonidae > Pseudamia > Pseudamia nigra. The sequence goes on from JAQQAE010015868.1 coordinate 2,348, forward strand.
TGCAGCCTCCTCTTCCTCATCAGGCCTGTGATTTTACATTGTCTTGTTGAAATCTGCACGGATGTCCCTGGAAAAGTTAGCACACATAGCACCGAAATCTCACTGCACGCAGCGTTGAGTGTGCATCACAGAAGAGCAAATGACCCCGGACCATGACACAACCCGGTTCTGGACTTGGTTTCAGTCTGCATGGTTCTTTTTCATTTTTGGTCTGAAGCACACATCATCCAATGTCCAAGTTTCCACTCAGTGATGGCCATGCCAGATGTCTCTGAGTCCAGAGGAGTGGATGACACGATTAAAGCCTGTGTCTCGCTGGGTTGTGACAGCTCACGACTAGTTGGAGAAACAAAACATTGAGGAAATACATGAATTAGTGAAAATTTTCACTTGGAATCACACTGAATTAGTACTTCTGACAGGCTGCTGCTGTGCCAGGCTCGTTCAAAGCCTACCTCGCACTTGAAATGTCGGATTCTCATTTTTCCTACAATCGCCCACAATTTAATTTCGTCAACGCCTTACAAAGTTGCCTCATGTTACGCATTTTCTGACTCACAAAAACTAAAGTGAGATGGGTTTGAGACACCTGTGACAACAATTTTGACAGAAAGTCTGTCACATACATTTTTTGAAAATGTTCAAAATTCCAGTGACACAAGACCAAAGTCTGGTGGCACAAGGAAAATGAGACCCCAGCGAGTGTTTCCAGACATTTTGGAGACTCTTTAAAATGCTGTTTTTCAGTTTGTCACCAACAGTTGCAGCCCAGTGAGACACAGGATTAACATAACGCCTCCTTATGGCTCATTAAAGTTTAAAGTGGCATTTGTTCTTGTAACTCTGTACTGCAGAGTTTAACAAAGGTTTATCAGTAATCACATGGTTCTATCAGCTGTGAGGCCAGTCTTGCATCATAAAAAAGAACAGCAATGTGGTTCCTTTTAAAAATCAATGTAAATGAAGGCACAAAACAAATAGGGTATACTCAAAGCTGTTTACTTTCATTAAGCTCTCTCTCTCTACATATACATTTTTAAGTAGTCATAGTGCAGACTCCAGCACAAAAAATTAATCAATTGCATAAAACAGGGTTGTTCAACCTGCGGCTCCAGCACCACATATGGATCTTTATCTCCTCCCAAGTGGCTCAGGTGGCCAATGATGAAAGTAAGATAATAAATCAAAAGTAAGTACTAAATCAGCAAAAAGAAGAAAAAAATGACCTACAATAATGAGCAAAAATTAAGACAAAACATATGTAAATAATCTACAAACTGAACAACGTAATCAAGAAAATAGACAAGATTAACAGTATAATAAATGATCAAAAATGAAGAAAAACTAAGAAAATTAAAACACAATTATGAACAAAAAAATCATAAATATTTAAGACAAACCTGAGAAAGAGATCAAGGAAAATGCTGAAACAATTCAATAAATCATTTTAATGACAATGGATAAAACATTCAACAAAATGAATAAAATAAAAGCAAAAATAGTCAAAAAAGAAAATAGTCAAGTAGATGATTATAGATGAGAAAATTAGCAAAAACAAACAAAAAATAATGTACAGAATAATCCACGAAAATGACCAATGAGCAGAAATTCACAAAAATGAAATAATTAAATTTAGGCGACACAGTGGGTAGCGCTCGTGCCTCACAGCTAGCTGGGTTCGATCCCAACGCCGGCTGGTGGGGCCTCTTTGTGTGGAGTTCGTATGTTCTCACCGTGTCTGCATGGGTTCTATCCGGGTTCTCCAACTTCCTCCAAAAACCAAAAAAAAAAAAAACACTACGGGTTTGGTGAATTGGTCACTCGAAATCGTCCATAGGCATGAATGTGAGTGTGAATGGTTGTCTGTCTCTATGTGTCAGCCCTGCGATGAACTGGCGACTCATCCAGGGCGTACCCCACCTTTGCCCGAAGTCAGCTGGGGGCACCGGATAAAGGGGTAGAAAATGGATGGATGAAAACATAATTTAAATAAATAGCAAGAAACATTTTCAGAAGTTGAAATTGAGGTGCTCTAATGAACGTTGATTCTAGGGGGGAGGGGGAGGGGGACTTGTGAATTTTTGCCTCAGGCCCCAACACATCCTAGAACCGCCACTCGTAATGTGCTACACACAGTTGTATGTTGGTTTCATGATACTATTTTGTTGGTATTTTGCACATCTAGTGTGTTGTTTGGTGAGTTCATGCACATGGTATCTTGGAGGAATTTAGGAATTAATTTAATTCTAGTGCTCTTTATTTCAGGTTTGTTTTGTGCCACAACAGTCAATTGTGTCCCCTCAAATAAAGGGCCATGGCGTTCTTTTTGAGTTCGAGCTATAGATGAATGACGGTTCTTGATCCAGTGCAGTCTGAGGTTAAATCAGTGTTCAGCTCAGCTTTGTGTCCTTTTACCTTACACACTAAAGCACAGTCAGATCCCTTGAATCTTTTTTCTTTGAAGGTTGTGTTTAAACATTTCACACATCTGTTGACAAATTGGTGATCCTGAAGCCATCTTTGTTCCTAGCACTAGGATCGAAAAGGGCCTGGATGTTGCTTTTGTACCAAATCATGATTACCCGTTCCAAATCACTGCGTTTTACTGAAGACATCCACACTGTGAAAGAACATGTATAGAATTATGTGGCAAATCAAAACTCAGAACATGTTTCATATGAGCCACATTTAAATTTGATGGCAGCTTTATACAGTCATAACATTCATGAATGGGAGAGCAACAGCTGAAAGAAAAGTCAGGGATTTTTATTCTTTGTTGTGACTATTTGTCTGGCATGCCTGTCTGACTGATGCTGAACAATTTGCTTTTCAGGCCGTGTGTGACCCGATAAAAAATAACTAAAAAGAGAACCATTTCAGGTGAATCCGATACAAAGCTGTCATCAAAGCTAAATGCGTCTGTGTTGTACATTATAATATATAAAACATGTCCTGGGTCATTTAACACGATTGCATTTCACTACTACATAAAATGTAGAAAATGATAAAAACATTTTTAAAAAGCCACTGAAGGAGGAGGTCTGTCCAGACTTTCGACAGGTGGTGTAGTAATGGGTTCACCATCATCCAGCCGCGGTGTTGTTCATCTTCAGATGCTGTGCTCGCCTCCATCCATGACTCTGCCTCATTTCTCTGGTTAAATTGGATGTTGGGGCAGTAACACAGTTTAGATTATAGATATAAAATGCACAACCACGTCCAGAACAAAACAAATAAGGCAGATGGTGTGAACAATTGAATTAGATGCACGGTCGGGGATGAAGTTACAGCGTTCAATTGACAACTTTCCTGCTGATGACAAATAGTCCAGATGGAAAGGTCAGTCACTCTCTGGTTGACTTCCTGTCTTTAGACACCTTTGATTTTTTTTACAATGCAGATGATAAATATGTCGTCTCCTAAGAAAAGCCAAGTGTCAAAAATGTGTCATGAAAACAAGTCTGAACATTCAGCACTTTTTTTGGATCCTGCTGGAAACTTTGAGCATTAAACACATATTTTTGTGTTTCTGGTGAGTTGTTAGTCCATCAGTTTATGATGGAGGGCAAAAATGTACAAAGTAACTTTGAAAATGGACATAAAATGAACTAAAATATGCATCAAAATGAGCAAAAATGGGACCAAACTGACAGAATATCTAGATTTTTACTGTAAATGAGTCAACGTATATTTTTTTAATGTATTTTACTCTTTAGATGTGAAAGATGATAAGATGTATAAGAATGAAGATTTAATGTATTTTGTTGTTATTTAAAAGTTGTCAAAATCAGCACAATTAATGAAAAAATGTGCAAAACTGAACAAGAGTCAATTAAATGGACACGAATGAGAAATTGAAATGACAGAATCTTCTAAAAAAATGAACAAAATACACAAAATGAACAAAAGTATACAGAATCACCTAGGAAATAAAGAAAAATGAACAAAGTAGCCAATAAAATGGACAAAAATGAGTAAGAAATGGAAAAGAAATGACTAAATCAACCAAATAATTAATAAAATAATACACAAAATGAATCAAAATGTACAGAATCATCAAAAAAATTAACAAAATAATACTCAAAATGGTGAAAAAAAAACATGAACAAGAAAATGAAGGAAAAAAATTTAAAAAATTGGTACATCAATTAAAAGAAAAAGCTCCACAACTTATTTCCCCTACATTTGTGAGGAAGGAGTGTTTGAATTATTGCTGGTGTTAATGTTTAATTGAGAATGACATGTATTAAGAATTTGCTTAGATTTTCAACCTTGGCATCATCTAATGTGAGCTTGACAGGTCTGGAAAAGGCACAGACCAGTTTTACACTATTTAAACCACTGAAATCCTGCTGCTTTATGTGTGCAATTAGCTGCAACAGTTACGTTACAATAGAACCGGATGAAAACTGAGGAAACGTCGCCACCCTGAGGGACACACATGAACTGAATGTGGGAGTAGAGTGATGGTTTTTAAAATGATCAACCCCCACTTTTACCAAATTCAAACCAGCCAAATGCCATTTTCTTTTAGTTTGTAATAATCTAAGTCTATTTTAAAATTATATATTAACATTTTAGTCACTGCATTCAAATTCCCCCCACCACATTATCAAAAAACATACAAATAATGAAAACAAAATGAACAATATGGCCATAAAACAAACCAATGAACAAATGTTTAAAAAGGAACAAAATATTATATACAATAAAATTGAAGAAAATGACCAAAAATACAAAAGAATAAAAATGGTGAGAAATGAACAGAACAATCGGGACAATGGAAAATAATGCACAATGTGTGCAAAAATTGTAAACACAATAAATAAATAAATAAAAATAATTCAGAAAATGAAGGAAAAATACTACCACCATGACAATACCTTTTCAATTTAAAATATGGGGGTTAAAAATAAATACTAGAGAGTAGTGAGCGAGCACAGACCTCCACCAAAGCAGCTCAGTATGTCATAGTGAAAACCTCCCATTATCATTTGAACCTATGCTCATTTGATCCATCATGTCACTCCACCAAAAGTCATATTCTTAAATGTGTTTGACACTCATTATTGGATTCTTTGACCATGAAAAGCTACCATTAGCATTTGGAATCACATACATATCATTAGTTCAATAGCTATTCATCATAAATAATATTTACATAATGGTTTTCTTCTGGATCGAGCTCCATAAATGTTGAAGATGCATCAAATCCATTTGCACATTACCGAATCTGCAGACTTCCCACTACAATTTGGTGTCAGTTACATGTCCATAGCTTTATTTACTATCTTACAGTAGCTATTTTTCCTCAACACCTGTAAGTATAAGCATTCTGGATCACTGTATCTAGAATACTGCCCATATCTGGATCAAACTTTGTGGTTCTATTATGGTGTCATCCTGTTTTTTTGCCTATATTTTCTGGGCGTTATTTGTGGCGTTACAAGGACAAATGTTGAGTTTGGCCCTATCTCACAATGGTGAAGAATCCTTTAAAAATCTTCAGGATCCAGATCACTATTACAATCTAATCCTTTGGCCCTTGTTCTATTTCTGTCCAATCCTGAAAACTTCATCCAAATCTGTTCAAAACTGTTTGAGTTATACTGTGAACAAACAAATAAATGAACTCGAGGGCATTCAAGACACGCATACGTCCGCCAAGACCATTGTTCACCCAAACTGTCTTGTAGTGCATCATTAGTTGTGTATATGTAGATCGTTTCATGTTGATTGATGCAGTATTTTTTGACCAGCCAAGGAGGTTGTGTATTTGTTGGTTTGTCTGAACAGGATTATGTAAAAACCCACTGGTGATTGCTGCAATATTTTTGGTTAATATTAGCAAAAAAATGAAAACTGGCCCTATCTTGCAATGTTAAAGGAAGTGAAAAATTGATCCAGAATCTGCATCTGGAACCAGATCACCTCCACTATCTAATGGGTTAATCCTTGGGCCCCAGGGCTACTTCTGGTGAAAATGTCATTAAAATTTGTCCAGTAGTTTTGTTTAATCCTGCAAACACAGACAAACCAACATGAATAGCCTCCTTGGTGGCGGCAACAATAAAACGGATGAAAGAGCCACAACACATTTTGACGTTGGGAATGTAAACAATAAGCAGAAAGGTTTGTCTTTGTACCTTTAATAATAACAGTGTTTGTCTCTTTGTGTGGACGGACAAAGGCCGCCTTTTCACAACATCAACAAAGCAGCAGCTCATCCATCGACGAAAACAGCCGCACTCTGACCACAGTGATCAATACATTCACTTACATACAACGGAGCATTAAAGTCAAAACTGAGGAGTAAACCACGGCAGTGATTCAAAAAAAAAAAAATCTGACTCTGGAGAGAAAAAGATAAAAGTAAAAGACAGAACATGATAAAAATAACATGAGAAAAAATTAGGAATATAAAACTGAAGTTGCAATGTTTAAAGACAAAGTAAAAATGTAATGAAACAAAATTGCCATATTTCGAGAAAAAAAAAAACAATTACTAAACAGTTGCAACATTTAGAGAATGATGTGACTTTATTCTTATCCTATTGAATCCTCAGTGTGATCCTAATACTCCTTTGTATGTTTAATTCAAGGCATCTGCTTAATTCTAAGATCAAATATACAGCATTCATTTGAGTAAGGCACACGTTAATAAATAACACACCAGAGAAAAAAAAACTCACAACAATCCAATAAAAAAAGTATTTCCCAAACCTTTTCAGTTCATAAATCAAATTTAGAATAATTATAAAATGCGATGACACCTCAATCTTTTACTGTAAATAAATTCACATACAGTATCATCAAATTTTATGTTTTACACAAAAATTAAACTAAAGTTAGGATAATGAACAAAAATAACATTAATACACAAAATTAACTATAAATAACTAAAAGAATCAAGGAAAGGGAGAAAATTAATATATTCAATTAACTGGAGACCCAATAAGAAAGGTTCTATGAACCATTTTTGGTCCTGAGCCTAAGTTTGGGAAAGACAGCAATAAAAAACAAGACACAGCTAAGACACTAGTCCGTCTCTGCTGTGGGACACAGGACAGAGGTGGCCCCAGTCTGACATCAGTCTGGTCTAGGCTCAGCCCCGTTCCAAGCTGGGTCCCATACTGAGCTCAGTCCTGGTCTGAACTTAATCCTGGTCTCAGCTTGGTCCAGCCTCAGCTCTGTGCTGGGTCCTGGACTCAGCTTTGCTCGGTCCCAGTGTTCTGTCTATCTGGACTTCCTATTGAGATGAGCTAGCCTGCGTTTTAGCTCACGCACAGACCCGTTTTCTGAGCTCCGTCTGCAGGCTCCCCTTTCATGTTGCCTCGCTCCAAGATATATTCAGTCAAACGGAACACTACGCATGCAACAGGTGAAATTATAAAATGATTCTTTGATCTGTAAAATACATTATGTGACAATGGAAACAACAAACACAGCAACATTCAAACGTGGGCTCTTTTCCGGTAATTTCCATATAATGGGTGGGTGTGTGTCTGAACAACAATGGTCCACATCTGAATGAGTGATTATAAAAATTTTGCCAGATTACAACTGATTAAAACGTTACTGTCTAAAAATATACGCTTCATACGCGACCTAGTTTGTAATGTAAATAAATATGTAACTTGTGTTGTGTTGTAGCTTTAGGAAGTATAAAAATAAAAATGGTACAGATTATCAACAGTAGCATGTTTTGACAAAGTAGGGGCGCTATGGAAGCATTATCAGGTAGCTCAAAAAATGTGTCGAGGTAGCACAGAATGACAGAACACCGGTCTCAGCTCAGTCCCTCTCAACTCAGTTCTGGTCTCAGTCCTGGGCCGTCACACGGTGTAGTCCAGCTCTGCGTTCATCTCTGTGTACATGTCATAGATGGCGTCTACAGTGGCAGTGTAATTGACCAGGAAGTGGCGTATGTTATTCAGACAGTCCTCCTCTTTCACTTCCTCTCCTTTGGATAAAGCTTTGAGGAAGTTCGATCTGTACGGAGCTGCGAGTAACGCTGCCTACAAACAAGAAAAAAAACAGTCAACAGCTGTTGCAGTATTTGCCATAGTGGAGGTTATTTATTTTATTCATTTTATTTGACAGAGTGCACACCTGTAGCAGAGACGCTTTGGACTAAGTTACATATGTAATTAATAGGCAGGAGACACACTTCTGTTAAATAAAAGGATTATGGGTAATGATGTCTCACTATGTAAAACTTCATCGTCTCATAAAGTTGTTTTATGATGTTATTAGTGTAACTGCTGGAACCAAGGAATCTTTGGTGCCTCTAGTTATAGTACTTTTGGTACTATAGGTCAAAATGTTTTTTTAAACAATTAATTAATATGCAAATTAGGTGATGGTTACCATAGTAACGCTTCCCCAACCCCGACTACCTGTGTTGGTTAGTTTGAGTCCAGGGACATTGGAGATACAGAGACAAATATTTGAATGTAAATGGAGCTCTCCATCCTATTTTGAAAAAATAAAACAGCAGTTTCACTGCACAATATTTGCATTTTACATAAAATTGCTCATTACATAATCAATGGTTTGAGAAGCATATTCTATGATGACACATGAATTAGTCACACATAAAGACCTTTACTGTGTTGAAACTGCAAAACCAATCCAGTTTAATTCACCATGGTCACTGAATAATTCCTCTAATGATTATTTCTGAGACACAGAAGTAGATGTGGAAACATCACCTTGAAAACCCGTTGAACAAGCCAGCCGTGGTATTTCTTCAGTGCCTGCTCATAAGCCTTGGTGATGTTAACTTTGATGAGGTTGGGGTTGTTTTCATCTCGTTCCCCATCTGCCAAACTCTGCAGCAGGATCTGGATGAAGCGCAGACCCCTGCAGGAGGAAACCAGAACAAAACCCATGAAGCCTCTGTGCTCCTGCTCACCTGATGGTAGGACTTAGAAGAAGCCATTTGTTCTACAGCATAATACTATTATCATCATCTTTATTCATTGACAGATTTATGAGCTGAGAGTTGGGAAACCTGTATTTCATTGTGCTTTACTGCACGCGGTAGCTTTAAATGCACATGAATGTAAACATGGAACCTGCAGAGTTTGAGGAGCTCACCTCTTCAGCCACATCAGAGCCAGGGTGGCACCAACTTTGGGCCACTCTTCTCCATGGTCCTCTCTCTCAGCCTCCAGGATGTCCTTCAGGGTGACGTACCTCGCTGGGTCTGTTATATAGACACCTCGAATTTTCTGCAAATGCACACACAGGTTCAGTTTAGTTACGGAGTTAGCCCTGAATGGCAAATTGTACAAATTTATATTTTCAAACAACAATTTTATTATTTTCCTTTTCTTTGTTATTTTACTTTAATTGCTTATTTGGTGGATTATTTTGTTGCTATATTGTTGATATTGTCATATTTTTTGCACAAAAATGCAGAGGTTACATCAATTTATAATGAATTTTTGCTTCCATTTACCGTAATTTCCGCACTATAAGGCGAACATAAACCCCTTCAATTTTGTCCAAAGATGACAGTGCGCCTTATATATGGACTAATATTGGTTAATCGTGGCTACCGTAGTCAGG
>JAQQAE010015869.1:0-11923 GCA_029823295.1 Pseudamia nigra
AAGATGGACCATCACATTACTTATTAGAGGGTCCAAATAAAACATTTGAGACCATGATGACCCATGAAAAAAATGTACAGTATTTGCTTAGTATTTTCAGATAGAAGTCCAGTGTATCTCTATGGGAAGAAAACTTCTTGGAGCCGGACAATCAGTTCCCCAGCGGCCAAGATGTGGGATTACAACTTAAAGTTACTTCCACATTGGCCTCGCTGAACAGCCCTGGTCGTTGCTCCTTGGTGGTAACACAATAAAGTGTCCTGCTTTCATTTTTCATTGGTTTACCAAGAGCCACTTCATAACTTTGCCACAAGTACTCTGATTTTATTGGAAGTTTAACTGACAACTTTCAATAAAAAAAAATGTGCTGAGTCGTTGAACCTCACCCAGTCAGCATCGAGGAAACCTTTAAGCTCCGCCCAGGAGTTTTCAGGGCCATTTGGAGTACATACCATGAAGCACAGACTCTGGCATACCTCTTAAAGGTTCCAGTAATTTGACTCACAGGACCGGTTCCTGGAGTGAAGTGGTGCCCCATAAAATTTCCCTGAAGTTCCTGTGATGGAAATGCACTTATGCCTTGTGATGTCACAAATTACAAAAATTCATAAGAACTTGTTTTCCTGCCGTCTATTTTGTTGTGTACAATTCAGAAAAATGACCACACTGAGCAGGTTCATATTTTCACAGCATTTATTTCACACCATAGACTTTATACAAACCTCAAAACTCAATAAAGATGCATTTTAACAGTATGCAACCTTTAAATTTGCATTGAGGTTTAAGACATCCATAGAGGTAATGTAAATGAAAAATTTTAAAAGCAAAGGGACTTTGCATGAAAGTTCTTCACAGAGAAACTGACACCAAATGGCTGTAACCAGTAGACACACAGTAATGTCCAGTTTTATCAGTATTATCTTGTATTATCCAAAAGCACCCTTGTATTCACTCCCGTCATACAAAGAACAACATCTATCTCACTCATCACATGCCATCTCTGATCAGAGTCAAGTTTTGGTGGTTTGATCCATGAACCAGGCTGCCATATGTGATTGAGTTTCACAGGGGGTCGCCTGGGTACCAAACTCTTTCCTTATGGCTACACAGTTTAAACACCCACCCATTACAGATAGCTATCCGTCTCGGAAATGAACTCCTCGCTAACAGATGTGGTTTGAGGTTACACCTCACATCCACCAACAATAGCACTTTGATGTCTTTGGACATTTCCCAGTGCTACACGCTGGAGGATGTAAATGTACCTCCTTTATGCTTGAACCTCCCACGTAGCTCTCTGGAGACGAAATAATGCTCAACCACATAGGTCTGCGGAGTGTAGAGGAGTACATGTCCAAGGGCGGAGGTTTCATTTGGACATGGTTGGGGGTATAATGAATAAAATAAACTAAATAAACAAAAAAATGTACAAAATATGACTAAAATAAGCAACAAAATGAGACGGCCCCCCTCAATATTAATACTGTCCATTATTGTTGGGGTAATTTCATTTTTTTGATTATTTTGTTCTTTTTAGAGGATTGTGTTCATTTTCATGCCGAGCATATTTTGTTCATTTTGATGTAATTTAAATTGAATCAGAATACAGTACATTAAAATTTCACAATATGTGGATTCATTTAGGACACAGAGATAAATGTAGCTAATAGGTCAGTTGAGTGTGAATTTTAATTTTAGTTCATGTTGGTTTATTTTCTTCAATTTCTTGATCACTTAACTCAATTTAAATTCATTTTGTTGCTTATTTTGTGTCAGTTGCTTGTATATTTTGTTTGTGTTATTCATTGTTTTGTTCATTTTGTTCCTTATTTTCTTTATTTTTGTTCCTTTTTCTTTTAGTATAATCTTGGTCAGCATGTTACTTATGGTTGCTCATTTGTTTATTTTATTGCTTGCTTGATAATTTTTGTCCACTTTCTTGATTATTTTGTTCAACTTTACTCATTTCCTTGATTATTTGGTTCAATTTCATTCATTTTCTTGATTGTTTTGATCATTTATTCATTTCCTGGATTATTTTCGTTATTTATTTTCTTGACTACTTTCTTTGTTTTCTTTCATTTTTCTGGTTGTTTGCTACATTTTTTGTTTGCTTGGTTAGTTTTTTTTATTTTGTGCACTTTCTTGATTATGTTTTTCATTTTTGTTGATTTTCATATTTTTTCCTGTTTATTTTTTTTTAGTAATTTTTGGATGTTTTTTTTTCATTTTTAGTCATTTCCTTGATTATTTTGTTCAACTTTGCTCATTTTCCTGACTATTTTGTTTGTTTATCCTTATTCCCCCGGGTTCTTCTTTTTCATTTTTGTACATTGGCTCAGCTATCGTCTTGTATTTTGGTTGGTTTCCTTTGTTACTCTATTTTTTTTTTAGCAATTTTGCAAATGATTTGGTTCATTTTTATTAATTTTCTTGATTATTCTGTTTATTTTCATTCATTTTACTTGATTATTTTGCCCCCCTCCCTCACCCTTAGCGTTCAGACACATCTATGCCCTTGCACCCCTGAAATGTCCAACCTCTATGTATCTGTGCTGTTTTTAGAGGGAGGGGGTTTGTAATTGAGGGATGGGTAGTTTTCATGTCAAAACCCTGTGAGCAGTAGGACCCAGAGGGTTTTGGCAGACAGAACTGGACATGAACACCTTTATGTGGTCAGGGGCAAGACAAGGATGTAAAAAAAAAAACTTATCCAAGACTGTAACAAAACAGTTTGAGCTTTGAGCCATGTCATTGGTTAAACACAGTCTGACAGGAAAGTGCAATGGCTCCTGAGGCTCCTGCGGCCAGGGCACAGGCCGTTATATATGGAATGCAATAGACAACACTTCCATCACCAATCACACAGCAGGGGCGAGATGAGCGCATCCGTGGCCGTGTACAGGAGCGTCTACACGGAGGACCGCTTCAAGCAGGCCTTCGGCTCCGAGGACAGCGCCGGCGGGAGTCTACGGCTGCGGGACAGACTCAGCGGGACGTGCAGGTGTTCCCGGCGGGCCTGCCTCCACCTGCTGGGGCAGAGAGTCCCCATCTTCAGCTGGCTGCCCAGGTACAGGCTCAAGAAGTGGATACTAGGAGACACTGTAGCGGGGCTCACGGTGGGCATTCTTCATATTCCGCAAGGTGAGTGACCAGACGGGCATGGAGGCAAGGGTGTAGATGTGGTCCAAACAAAACAATCAAGAAAATGTACAAAAGTTAACAAAAAAGAGAAGAAAATAAGTAAAAATGAACAAAATTATCAAGAAAATTAACAAAATAATGAACAAAATAACTAAAAATGAAAAAAATAATTTAAAAATGAACAAAAGAAAATGAACACAAATGAAGAAAATAATTTTAAAAATAAGTAAAATGAACAAAACGAACAAAATAATTAAGAAAATTTGTAAGAGTGAACATACTAATCAAGAAAATTAATAAAAATGATTCAAATATTTAAGAAACTGAATTAAAAAATAGCAGACTCTGTAAAAAATGAACAGAAATCAAGAACATAATTAAGAAACTGAAGAAAATAAACAAACCACCCAAGAAAATGCACAAAATTAGTCAAATATCTAGAAAATAATGAAAAACAAAGAAAATAATCAAGAAAATGTACAAAATTTAACAAAATAATGAAGAAAATAAGTAAAAATGAACAAAATTATTTCATTTCAATTCAATTCAATTTTATTTGTATAGCGCCAATCATAATCATTGATTATCTCTAGGCGCTTCACAATTTGAGGCTGAGACCTCATGACTATCAAGAAAATGAACAAAATAATGAAGAAAATAACTAAAAATGAGCAAAAATCGTACAAAGTAATGAAGAATATTATCAAAAATGAACAACAAAATAAAAATCAAGAAGACAATAAAACAAATGACTGAAGATATACCAAATAATCAGTCAAAATGAGCAAAAATGAAGAAAGTGAGCAATACACTGAACACAATAATCAAGAAAGTGTATTTGAAAGAACAAAATAATTAAGAAAATGGGTCAAAATAAACCAATACTCAAGGAAATGAACAAACTGTGAGAAAATAATCTAGACAATGTGCAGAAATGAACAACATGATGAGGAAATGGAAGAAAATATGTGAATGAAACAAAACAAGTAACAAAATGAACTTAAAATGAGTAAAGCAGTAGATTAGAACTTATTTTTAAAACATAATAAACCAAGTAGTCACTAAATAAAGTGAACAAATTCTTCTAAGAATCAGCATAAATGAGGTAAATAATCAAGAAAATAACATTAACCAGCAATGAGATAAAACTGACATCATTTATTTAAAGCAGGATTTTTAGAGACAAATGAGCTGCATATCATGTAAAGGAAAGTGTTTCATTTGGGGGGGGGGTGCAAATGGACATTTTACAAATATTGAAGGGGACAAATCTCCCCATCCCCTCTGAAATCTACACCTGTGCATGGGGGGTAACGTGTATTTGATCCCCACCATGAAGTTCTTCTATTCTTTGGATGCATATTGCTCATTTTTAATTTATTGTTCTTTATTTTGTTGTTTATTTTTGTGGATTTTCTTTCTGGTTTTATTCATTTTTTTGCCATTTCAGTTTATTTTGTGGATTTTTTTCCCCATCTTTTAGTTCTTTTCTAAATTATTTTGCCAAATGTTTCTTACTTCAGCTGCTTTTTTTCCCTCTGTCTTGAATAGTTCAACTGTACAACATGGTTCATTTCAATTCATTTAGTCACTTTTGATGTATTTTGTTCACTTTTGTTTCAATATTCTTCACTATTTTTTTATTTGAATCATTTTTTAAATGTTCTTGATTTTTTTGGTCATTCTTTGCACCCTTCATACTGTACATTACTAACAAATCACCAAGATTTTATTTTGTTATATTTTATATTAGCCTTGTTATTTTTTATTATATTTTTAGGCCTCCTTGGGTTTGTTATCTCATCTTCATTTATTATGACCATACACATGCACAATACACATCAGCATAATGCTAAAATTGTTATGGGAACATTACTTGTGAATATCCATCTTTGCAAATAAAAATACATAAAACATTATATAGTATAAACACATCAATATCTGACCTAAACGGCTTCAACAGTCAAAAATCCGTATTTGGTGTGACGTCCATTCCCGTGGTAAAAAGTAATCCAAACAATAAGACATGAGCCGCTGAATGAAACCTGGTTTAAGTGAGTTATATCTCATAGTTTCTGACCCCAACAGTTCAAAACATTTTAAGCAGGAAAGGAAGTGACACCTACTGCTTGACACTTTGTTGTGGAGAAGCTGTATTTAGTATTTGTTTCTATGATTTCTGTGTATTATGGTTGTATCATATGTGTATGTGGTCATTATAGTATGCTATAACAACAAAAACAACTTTTGCACAGACATAAGGGTAAGCAGTGTATATAAATGAAGAAGACATAATTATAGAGGCTAAAGTGTCATAATGTCTTACCGTTAATGTTGATTATGTTTTTTTCTTCATTAACTGTTTACCTGCTTTGTGAGACATGAAGACATATGAGGTCTTCACATGGAAATAAACAATTTATTTAAAATATATCCTCACCAGTGTATCTCCATAAACAGGCATGGCCTTCGCCTTACTCACATCTGTGGCTCCCATATTTGGACTTTACACCTCCTTCTTTCCTGTGGTCCTCTATATGTTTTTTGGCACCGGTCGTCATGTGTCAACAGGTAAGATGGAACCACGTAGGTCACAATAGATGATATCTGTTCCATGTGTTGTTTATGTTCATTATTCTTACACCGTTACTGAGCTATGAGGTGTTTTCCCAGGCACCTTTGCTGTGGTGAGTCTGATGACGGGCTCTGTGGTGGAGCAGGTGGTCCCGACTCCTCTAGAGACGAACTCCAGCTCGTCTGAATCAGCTGAGTTTGAAGCTCAGAGGATCGGAGTAGCCTCTGCTGTAGCTCTCCTCTCAGGAATTATTATGGTAATTCACATGTGTAAAATCTATAGGATACCCCATAACAGGGGCCTAAGTTTCATCTGAACAATGGTGGGGACAAAGTAATCAAGAAAATGAGTACAAATGAGCAAAATAATCCAGAAAACTAGTAAAAATTAACGAAACAATGAAGAAAATGAGTAGAAATGGGTGAAGAAAATGCTTATAATGAGCAACATAATCAAGAAAAGAGTACAAATGAGCAAAATAATTAAGAAAACCAGTAAAAATGAACAAAATAATCAAGAAAATGAATACAAATGAGCAAGGAAAATGCTTATATGATCAAAATAATCAAGAAAATGAGTACAACTAAACAAAATAACCAAGAAAATGAGCGTAAAGGAGCAAAATAATCAAGATGAGTATAAATTACCAAATTAATCAAAAAATGAGTACAAACAAATAAAATAATCAAGAAAATGAGTATAAATGAGCAAAATAATCAAGATGAGTATAAGTTAACAAATTAATAAAGAAAATGAGTACAAATGCACAAAGTGATCAAGAAAATTTGTAAAAATCAGCAAAATAGACAAGAACATGTGAACAAATAAGCAAAATAATCAAGAAAATGGTTACAAAGGAGCAAAGTAATCAAGAAAAATGAACAAAATAAAGAAATTGACTAAAGATGAACAAAATAATCAGGAAAATTAGTTTAAAAAAATCAGAGATGAACAAAATGAACAAAAATAAGCAAGAAAATGAGCAAAGTAAACAAGAAAATTTTAAGCCAACTAAGAACAGAAAGCCATTACGTGTATAAAGCATTGAAGTGTTTTAGTGGGAAGATAAATGTTCGTTTTACTGATACTGAGGAGGACGATTCTCCACATCCCTTCTGAAAGCTACACCTACTGTATAACCAACATGTTTTATCATGTAAAATTTAACAAGCAAAACCAGTAGCTGAGTTGATTCCCTGAAACAATTCATGATGTTATCTGTTGACTTCTTGTGCTGCAGCTCTGTATGTTTGGACTTCAGCTGGGCTTCCTGTCCACATATCTGTCGGAACCAATTGTTAAGGCTTTCACTAGCGCTGCTGCATTCCATGTCACCGTATCACAGCTGCAAAGCATGCTGGGGCTGCGCCTCCCCCGCCACACTGGGACCTTCTCCCTCTTTAAGGTAGTCAATGGATTCTTGACTTTGTTTTTGAAAAGTTAAAGATTCCACACTGTCCAAATTTATCTTTACATGGTTATTACCGTATTTTCCGGGTAATATGTCGCTCCGGTATGTTAGTCGCACAAACCAAAAAATGCATAATGAAGAAGAAAAAAATGTGTATCAGTCGCTCTGCAGAACAGGTTGCATTTGTTCGGGGAACGTGCACCAGGCGCGCGGCCGTGCCAGGGAGAGCTCGCGGCTCGTCTCCTCTAGCGGCTGTCAGTGTGTCAAACACCCTATAGTCGAATTTATTCAAAATACAAGTCGCTCCGATGTATTTGTCGCTCCCCTCGCCAGACTATGCAAAAAAATGCGACTTTTAATCTGGAAAATACGGTAAGTTTATGTAAAGTCTGTGGGGTAAAATAAAAGCTGTGAAAATATGAACTTGTTTAGTACTGTCGCTGCAGAGAAATCCACTCAACAATATGGTATGTAAGTCAAACTCCCCGTCCAGTTTTGAAATTGACCTTTACCTTTTCCTTGAAGGTCACAACATATTTGGAATCAGCATAGTCGATAACCAAGGGGTATATGACATTTTAACCTAAATACATAGCTAATTAATAAGCCAACCAGGAGGTGGTTACTATCGTAACCCTTCCCTCTATCCTGACTACCCCTGGGCAAGTTTGGTTATTTTTGGCCCAGGCTTTGGAGATACAGAGCTGAATGTTTGGACGTATGTACATACAACCTTGAAACGGACTATGACCTTCAGCTTTGTCCTTGAAGATCACAGCATATTTCAGTCAGCATAACTAATAACACAGGGGTATATAACATTTTCAACCGCACTACATAGTTAGAAATGTATAATAATTTCAGACTCTACTGAGCTTCAAGGTCAAAGTCAAGGTCATTTGATGAGTATGAGGAGTCTTATGTATCGCATATTAAAATTTGGTGCATCTAGCTATAGTAATAAAGGTCCAAATAATTTTCTTTTTGAAATTACCTTAAATTATCTAATTGATATCCAGATTATGTGGTGGTTGCCATAGTAATTTTACCCCTACCCAGGCTACCCATGTGCCAAGTGTGGTTAGTTTGGGACCAGGGATTTTAGAGATATAGAGCCAAATGTACGAACGAAGTCTCCCCCCCCCAACTCTGGGGGGATAATAAGCCAGAGTATGTGTAACTTGTGGCATAAAAAGTTAGAACCAATCATAGTCCAGATAAAACGTTCTAGTCTTTCCCCATGAGCCAGTAGAATTTTAGACATCTTTAATAGACACGTCCAGTATAATTGGTGCATACTGTATATACTGTAGTAAATGTAATGTTTTGTTTGGTATTTTTTATCCATCATGTATGTGTTTTTTCAGACTCTTGCGTCAGTAATGGAGAATCTGCCTCACACCAACATGGCCGAGCTGCTCATCTCCTTGGTGTGTTTAGCTGTCCTGGTCCCTGTTAAGGAGATCAACATGCGTTACAAGCAGCGGTTGCGAACACCGATCCCTGTGGAGATTCTAACAGTCAGTCAACAGTCTACGAATATTATGATATGTTTAACATGTGGAATAATGTCATCAAGTTTAAAGTGTTGTATTCTCTGTCAGGTGATTATAGCTACAGGAGTGGCTTATGCCTCCTCACTGGACTCTGCTTATCACATTGAAATAGTTGGCCACATCCCAGCCGGGTAATATTTTACCTATTTCTGAAAAACTCAGACAATCTCTTTTCATTTCCGTCTGTCTGACTCTTACAGTATTTGTTTTATCCACAGATTCCCCAGGCCACGCATGCCAGCTCTAAATACGTTTTCAGAAATTGCTGGAGACACAATAGCAATAACCTTTGTCGGCTATGCTGTGTCTGTTTCACTGGCAATGATTTATGCTGACAAACACGGCTACTCGATACATCCAAACCAGGTAAACATGAGCAATGTGGCACCACCTCCACAACTGCTCATCTGCCTGTATGTTTAAGGTTGCAATGTGTGTATGGTTGCAGGAGCTGCTGGCTCATGGCATCTCCAACACTGTGTCCTCCTTTTTCACCTGCTTCCCAAGCTCAGCCACGCTTGCAACGACTAATATCCTCGAGAGTGCTGGAGGATACACACAGGTACTACATTTAGCAAATGCTGAAGTAGAATGAAGATAATAAATACAGTAAAAACAAAAAGCAATGTCATAATATAAAATAAAAGCAGTCATACAGAAAAACTGAAATGAGAAAAGACAGAAGTAATGCTTTGAAATAAAAGCAATAGAACAACAGGAGAGAAGCAGTCAGGTCACAGAATAAATTAGGTTGAAATAAAATGAAATAAGATAAAATAATGAAGCTGTGCATAGTTCACGCAAGGCGAGGAGTGGGAACTGGTGTGAGCTTTTTTCCAGTCATTCACAATCTCACTCGGTCCCACCCTTATTACCTGCATTGTTAAACCAGCAGCCATGTTCTTTCATTGTGCATGAGCTGCGCTGCACACACTGACCATTGATGGGTTTGTGATCTTAATGCTGGCGCACACTGTGTGAAATCAGACCCGATTTCGACCCGATTGACAGGTGTGCATGCTCCCGGCATTCGCATGCGTTGTTGGCCAGAGAGCTGCACTCTTGTAGGGATCATGTCTCCATCCCCCCCCCCACACACACACACACTGTTTTGTGATCAGCCCGAACAGCCAGAGCCTCAAATTGTACATCGTATGGGTTTCAAAAATGTTTGATTTTCATACGATCACCATACTTTTTTTTTTGTTTGTTTTTCTCCTCATTGTGCCTCTGCAGCAACAGTACAACACCAGGAAACAGTGAGTGAAATTAAGAACATAACAATAAACATCATAGAAATATCACATACTGGAGCCAATAATTTACATTTGGCTGACAGATTAACATTCCCACACAGATGGGCGGGCATAAGCATGTAAATATACTGTATTAGAGCAGACAGCAGATGCACCAGGTGCTGTTCTGAAAGGGTAGAAAAGAAACAGGAAAAAAGAAAGTGAAACCCACAGATGTGGAAGAAACACAGTATTTTTTCCCAATATTGATTGAAAATGAAAGTTTGAAGGTTGAATTTACATGCATTTGCAGCCAAAACAGTCACAGTGTACTATACTTTCATATTGACACGTTACTGAAATCGCACAGTGTACACCAGCTTTTAGGGACTGCCTGTGTCACACCTGACCAGACCTTACAGAGTATCACTCAAACCAAGTCACCATCAAATATAGATACTTTTTTTCCCTCATAAATGGTCTATTATGACGTATCCTACCTGAAATAATAAGAGTGAGTTTAGGGTGAGAATTAAAACTGCCTTGTAGTAAATAAATGATTTGGAAGAGCATTGCTCTGAATGTTAGTATTCGTCACACAAATGATGTAATTTAAACCAGCACCCCAGGACCTCAAGGCACAGTAGTCTCACTGTGTTTCTTAAAAAATGAACAAAAAAATAATGACTGTAGCTGTCACATGATACTGTTAGTAACTCATTAAAATCTGAGACAGTTTGATATTTTTTGTATCACATCATCTCATGAAAATTGATCTGTTCAATGGTCAGACCCAATACTGATAGCCATGATGAAGTAAGATAAAACCATCCAAAATACTCATTTCCTTTTAGAACTTTAAGAAAATCTCACATGTTAAATTTACAGTTGTTTTCCCATTCTTTATCACTCTGAATGAAACACCAAAGGCTCTCAGTTTGTGACTTTTCACATTCTCAATTGTTAAACAAAATCCATATAAACACTGATAAATAATACTGGGGATGAAATGCATTGAATTTGAGTTTTTAGGCAACAGCATTCGTGTATGTGACCCAAAAGATATGTTAAGTCATTTATAACAGCGCTCAATGGAAAAAAAAGAGATTAATGCCCAAAGAATTATTTATGTAATACCATTTTTATTATCAAATCATTGTAGACCGATTTATATGAAAATCATGTAACATACCTTATGTTATTATGATAATTTAGTAATAAACCAGAGACCAATAAACAGCAGATGAATAAACAAACTCATGTTATGAATTAAGACATTTCTTTGGAAGACTTTTACTTTTAATGCAATGACAAAGGACATTTTTTATGGGTACAGATCGTCCCTGGGTAAATTTATCCTGCTATGCAGTGAATCCTGGCAGATTTTTTCTTGAAGAACTTATTTATCTGAAGTTCACCTTATCCAGGTGACTACGACCATAGAGTAAACAACAACTGATTGCAGACAAAATAACTTCAAACCTAAAACATTTTCATTATCGGGATGTTTGTGTTCTCCTGCAGCTCTCGGGCCTCTTCACTAGTCTGGTTGTTCTCATTGTGCTGCTGCTGATTGGTCCGCTTTTCTACTTCTTACCCAAGGTGAGTTATGTGTCTTATGCGTCTATATAAACACACAAAACGGAGGGAGAAATAAATTCATGTGCTTCTTCTTCATCATTTTTCTCCTCAGGCAGTGCTGGCATGCATCAACGTTACCAGCCTCAGGCAGATGTTCCTGCAGTTCCAGGATCTGCCCGAGCTGTGGAGGATCAGCAAAATTGACTTTGTAAGACCACTGATTCTTGAGAAAATGTAATATGTAAAAGCACAGTGTCCAAGTATGGTCCCCAAGCACAAACATCATCTCTTCTAATTGTCACAACCCACGTGTGTTATTTAACACTTTAGACTCCGTTCTAAATGCCCCACAGGCTGCCTGCTTGGATGCATCACCTGAATTGTGCAATAATTTTCTGCACTTTTTCATTGATAAGGTGGC
>JAQQAE010015870.1:0-11923 GCA_029823295.1 Pseudamia nigra
TTGGTGTGAGAGAAGAAGATGCAGAGGATAGGGTAAGATGGAGGCAGATGATTCGCTGTGGCGACCCCTGAAGGGAAAAGCCGAAAGGAAAAGAAGATGATTAAGATATTACTGCAAATAGTCAGACAAATGACTGCCATGCTGGGGTTTGATTGACATGTCGCTGTAGCAGCACCTCGCTATAACTAAGTTGGACCGATGCAGACCTTCATATCTTCTATTTATTCAATATGTTCATAGTTATACATGAGATACACTCGACTGCAGCTGTGGGCAAGTATTTACGCTAACAACACTGTGATATGACCTCGTTTGATACAGCGTGATGGAGTTTTACCGCATCAGTAAGATGGCGGCGAATGTTAGCTCTCCCATGAGCCCCCTGGCATGAACGCTTCGTAAGTCCTGCTGCCATTTGTCCAAATGTGGTTACATCCTGTTTTTGGATCCAAGATGCCGTCCAGGAAGTGACAACTCGATTGGCCTCAAAACGGCCCTTCAGAAACTGATGGGTGACATCACGGCCACTTTGTCCAGTAATATTTACAGTCTATGGTATTAATACACAATGTTGAAAATAATAAAAATACAGAAAAACCACAGAAGAAGGTGTGTCCAAACATTTGAATCATAGTGTTTGCGTGAGTGTGGACCATAGTTAAAGTAGAAAGCACAGAAGAGACAAAATAAACATGCCTCTAAAGCCAGGTGTGCATTTGTTGATATATGACCACCCTGCATGAGAGGTGGGTCAAAAAGATCTGGAGATCTGAATGTGTTGCAAAAGGGAACAATAACCATTTCAGTGTTTGATCTCTTTCTTTGTCTCTCTTTGCTGAGATTGAATGAAATTGAACTATCTTGAAATTCTAATCTTCTTACAAACTCATGTTATGGTGTAATGAAATCATACTGACAAGATGTCATTACTCATTAGTTGGGCTTGCAGCAGCGACTCCATGATGGGAACACTCAGCAGGTGTTAATACATGCACGAAACACATGTCACCATGCAGATGTACATAATGGTGACCAGTCCCCTTGTCCCCCTGTACGTGGTGGCGCGCATCGTCTAGTCGCAGCAGATCCAGCAGGAAGAAATTTGATTGATTGATTGATGAGATTTCGGCCTGGAATTGTGAAGCGCCTAGAGATAATCGGTGATTATGATTGGCGCTATCCAAATAATGATTGATTGATTGATTGCAGTCACACCTTTATCACCTGGCGAGGGGTATTTAGTTAAAATCTGGAGCTTCAAGACTAGAGATCACAGTGAAGCTTCATCATTACAGTTAGGGATCCTCACTTTCTCATTCGATGCTACTGCTGATTTTTGTTATTTGCTGAACTGGATATAAAGGTCTCATATTTTAACAGTTAAGTATGTATCCATACTGCTTACATGTGTCTCTTAAAGGCCTCTTAAGGGTTTTGACAAGATAAAGCGTGTTGATTTGATTTTTCCTTAGTTTTGCCTGGGGCTCTTTGTCACTCTGCCTTATACGTACACTCTGTTTTCACTTGGAGGTGTTGTATCCGCCCGTATTTCACCAGGAAATGTTCTGATTGGTTAAACTGCAGGTCATTTCTAAAGTAACCTGGCATCATACTCTGACACAAGGCTACAGTGTAGATGATGCAATTTTTACGGATAATTTCATGGAAAAAAAAGGTTGTGAATAGAGGTAGACAGATTATCAGCGCCAATACAGTGGAACCTCGGATAACGACCGGTTCGGACACAGTTAAATTCGGATAACGACGGAAAAATTTATTAAAAATTATTTAAAAAATTGATTCTAACAACGATGAATTATGCGGACAACGACGCCTGCGTCACTTAGCATCACGCCTACGTCACTCAGAGCGCTAGCTACGTCGCTCTTCCTGAAATGACTGGATTTGCCTTATTTGGGGGAGCGAGTTTAGCTAAGTACCTTGATTTTTTTTTTTTTTTTTTTGGTTTGAAAACAATAGAAGTCCAGTGGGGGCTGGTGTTAAATGCAGACTTGTTTGACATGAAATTTCTGACCGCTGTTCCAATAAACGAATAACACTGAACAAATGTTACTGTTGCTCTGTGTTACTATTGGCGAGATTACCAAGCCTCCTGGCTTGGCACTAAGCAGGGCAACCCAGCTTCTGTTTCCGAAGATACTTCCTTGTATCTTCCTGGCCAAAATTCAATCCATGGCACCCAAAATTGGCTGCAAGCTGTTGGCAGATACTGCTCCTTTCAAGAGACTTTGACTATCACCTGCCGAATTCGCTGTTCTATTTATTTATTTATTTATTTATTTGTCAGGGACAGTGCAATAGACATAGAAGCAATCTGATGTGTTGCACACAGAGTATATAGCATTAAGCTAATTCGCAACCCTATTTACATTCCTCTGCATGCTAATGCTTGCTTTTCCCTTAGCCACTGCACCACAAGTACAGCTGTTTAAATTCAGCAGGAGGCTAACGCTAACCTAGCC
Source organism: Pseudamia nigra (assembly GCA_029823295.1). Lineage (NCBI taxonomy): Eukaryota > Metazoa > Chordata > Actinopteri > Kurtiformes > Apogonidae > Pseudamia > Pseudamia nigra. The sequence goes on from JAQQAE010015870.1 coordinate 2,484, forward strand.
CTTAGCCACCACTGCAGTGAAAATGACCCTCTAAGGAAGTCCAGTGCACTATAACATCATACTGGGCGCAGTTGAAAAAAGTCTTGCAACCGGGAGTTTCTCCAAAGGATTTCTAGGAAATAGGTAGACTTTGTTTTTGTATTTTTTGCAACACTTAAGATGAGAATTCACCAATGCAACATGGTAGATAAGTTAAAAAACTTGGAGAAGCATGTCATAGGTACTTCAAATAAACCTCAAAACACCCCAAAAGATTTTTGGGGTATGGGCCCTTTAGCTGAACCATTTATACTTTTATCATCGGATTTAACACAGAACACGGGCTATTCAAGCAGCACTTACCAACTACTTGGCACATATTGAATTTGATGTATCTACAGTGAAACAGCAGTGACTTGGTTGCGTCTACGGACAGAAACCATTGTACAACTACAGATAAACATCAGCCGCTCCTATTGGCAAATATCATCTTATTTACTGAAAGGTCAATGGCACTGAAGATTTTTAATGCTGTGTGTCACTGTTAAGAGAGCAAATCTGTTTACACACGCAATCATGAGAATTATTATTAAGACTTGTTTTAGGGTTTAGGTTTGCTGTGGTTATGGTTATACATAGTTGAGTGGATAAAATCTAAATAAATTTCAAGTCTTGCATATCCAGACCTATCGCCTCACTTCATCATAGCTGTGACAGTGCTGGAGATAGATATGGCAGAGGGAAAGCGCTCTGTGTTGTTTGGTTTGTTTTTTAAATGAATTTTCATTTGTCTTGGGCGGTGCTGACTGAAGCACACACCAACAGTGCTTTTTGCAAAATAGTGCTTGGAGAGAGAGCTTGTTTTGCCGGAACATTTGCACATGAAGAAGCACACCGTGGAATCCAGACTAAAGTCCCACAAAAGAAAACAACACCTAAAAGGACATGTCTTTGTCAAAACTTGGCATTTTTCACATGTATTTGCAGCTTCAAGATTGTTGATGTTGTTCTCTTTCACTTAGGGGGGACTTTGAAAATGGTAACATGCAGACAGTAGATGGATGGAAAATGGCAACACTGTCAGTGTACAACAGAAATATTCACACTTATTCCATCTTAAGTCCATCCAGTGACATATTTCTACAGTACTGTGCAAATGTCTTAGACCACCTTGGGTTCCTACTTTTGTGTGAAAGTGTGTGGGGAGAAAATAGGAGATTTCTGGGCTTCATCCTGTGCATTTCAAATGGCTTTTATTGAAAAGACGTTAAACATATAAATAGAAGCCATTTAGTTCTGATTTTTATTTGTTACCTTTGCAGAGAATGTTGTGTTTTTGTCAGTGTTAGTTTAGTCATCTGTTTGTTCAAAACATACGTTGAAAAGTGATGAACACATTTGGTTGAAATTTTTAGAATAGGTCAGAAATAGCATAAAGACGAATCAGTTAGATTCTGGTAGTGATCTGGATCATCCCCTGGGTCCAGAAGATTTTTTAAAGAATTCTTCACCATTGTGAGAAAAGACCAAATTCAGCATTTGTCCTTGTAACGACATATATAACACCCAAAAAATGTTGCCAAAAAACATTGAATCTTTTATGGCGTTATTCTATCAAACTACAAAGTTTGATCCACATATGGACAATATTCCCAATATAGTGATCCAGAATGCTTATATTTACATGGGCTGAGGAAAAATAGCTACTGTGAGGTAGCAAATAAAACTGTAGACATGAAACTGACACCAAATACTTGCAGAAAGTCTGTTGATACAGTAATGTGTAACTTTATTAGTTGTGTTCATTGTTGTATCCCGAAATGAGGAGAAACAGAACTGCTTTGGTGCAGGTTTGAACCCCGAGTGTTTTTTAGTTTAGACTCTACACATATTCTCTGCATTTTTATTTACAGTCAAACAAAACAACAAAGCTAAAGGCAGATATTTGCAACTACTACACCCACACTGATTTAAGCCCAAGGTTTACTCATTTTTGTGCAGTGGGTCATTATAAACTTGATAAGACAACAAAGCCATTTGCACAGTGCTGTATATTCAGGATTGTGTGGACATTTTTCCTCACACCTTTAAATGGCTGTTCGAGAGGTTGCACCTGGTTCAGCTTCAGGTTAGGGCTGGGTTTTGAGGGTTAGATGTTAGGTAAGGCTTAGGCATTCAGTCATGATGGAAATGATGAGGGTAAACTACCTAGAAACTGTCCTCATACAAATAGAGAGATGTGTATCTTATTTGGTTGTCAAACTTTTAAGGCCTTGAAATTCATACGGAGCCTGGGGACACTTCCTTTTGAAACACCAGGGGGTGTCAAACTAGTGAGAGGCAACTGTGCTGTTTGAAATTTCAACTGAATTATGTTATTTTCCTCCAAGGGTCTTCAACATTAGGGGACACTGTAGGGGTCTTTCACAAGCTGAATGTGAAGAATTAGTGCAAATAGACCCAGATGGGAGTCAGATGGCCACCGATAATTTGAGCTGCCTCATTCTCCAAAAGCTACGCACACATCAGATAATTCTTGGCTAGTTATTGTCTCCAGAGGCGGTGGTGACATTTGCATCCTGCTATGACATCCCAAAATATGCTCACCAAGACACTGTGGAGGGAGATGCTGCCATATACACCCGCCAGCTGTGGGCTCAGCTCAAACTGTGCACAAACCTGGGGAAAAGTCAACAGGCCAAGCTAAGTATCACTCTGATGCACAAACTTTTTCCACCATCTTGTTTTAAAGGTATATTGAAGAAAAATTTTAAAAAACTTAAACCTCACTCATTCACTCAAGACGGAGTTTCCGTGTGGTGTCCTGTCAGGATGACTTCATCACACCGCAACTTCAGTTTGTGAGCAAAGACAAACGAAGAAAGAGATTGTGCACCAGATTTTTTTCCTTTCATTTTTGCAACACCGTCAGATGTAGTCTGGATTTGAGGCTGTGAAAAAAGATGTTAATTATGTAAAAGATTGCTGATATGATATTAGTTTGACTCTCAATGAGGCTATTTTTACCACAATGGGAAACAGACTTTATATTCACTTCTCTCATGCACATACACAGGATTGAAGTGTTGTTTCTCCTGCCCCACGGCAGACCAACCTGTGGTAATATCTGAAATTTGCATGCGTTTGTGACGGCCTATGTACAGTACATAATAAATAGAAGTAATAAGAAAATAGCAATCATCAATTTTATGGTGGCTTGATGTGGTGAAAAAGTCATACGGCGATTACTTCACGTGTGTTTAGTTATGTCAAGTTAAGTCAAACACAACCTGGCCTTTAAAAAAACTACAAAACCTTAAAAAATACCAGAAAGTCAAAAATACAAAAGCAAGTCATGACTTTGTTCTTGCATGTCTTACACAGAATCCATGACCAACAGCGGCGGTTGTGTTTTAACCCCTCTGCTTCTAGGCTGAAGGCGTATCATCATCTCTTGGGCTTGGTAGTGAGGGGTCTAGGGTCAAGACCTCTGTTAAATTTAAGAATGGGTGACCTTGTCCTTGAGGTGAAGGTCGAAGATCAAATTATCTAGTTTTCTTTTTGGTATGAAGACTCTTAAATGGGGGAGGTCTAGGGCAGGGGTCTCCAACCTTTGGCTCCAGGACCACCTAGGGCACTTTAGCCCCTCCTCAGTGGCTCCTGTGGCTTTGTGATGGAAGTAACTTATTATAATAAAATGAACAAAATAAGCACTAAATCAACGACAAGATGGTAAACTGATAATAAACAAAAAAATGCACAAAACATAATGAAGTAAATGACCAAAACCAAGAAAATGAATACAAATAAGCAAAGTAATGAACACGATTAGGACAAAACCGAACAAAATAATCCACAGTACAAATAAAATAATACAGAACAATTCCCAAAAACTCCTAAGCAAATATATTTACTTGATGAAAGTGAATAGAAAATTAACAAAATGTGCTGGTAAATGAAAATGTAACAAAAAATAAGCTAAATGCTCCACATAATAAGCAATAGTCAACTACAATAATCACAAAAAAATGAATAAATTGATAAACACTGTGAACAAAGATGAAGAAAAAATTAACTAAACTGAAATTAACAGAACTAATCAAAAATGACCACAGTAATCATTAAAATGTATAAAAATTAACAAATTAAAAAACAAAATCAATATTAGTGAACATTGTAATAATTTTTTTTTAATGAATAATGTAATAATGCATTTTTAACACATTGCAGTCAAAATGTGCATCATTTGTTTTGTGGTACATAAAGGATTCAACTCTTTTCTGTGGCTCTCGACACGTTTTTGTTTTTTGTTTAAAAATGGCTCTTTAGATTTTGAAGTTTGTCTCTCCCTGGCCTTGGTTCACCAAACCCTTGTAAAAATGTCTGACCTTGGCCTTGAGGGAAAGGTCAAAGGTCAAACTATCTGATTTTCTTCTTAGCCCTATTGAAAACCCAAAGGTACTGACTTTCACTGACTGCTATGAGTAGCTTGCTGCAGCTTCATTTGCACAGTAAAACCATTCACAATGGACCGTATTTTCCGGGTGATATGGCGCTCCGGAATGTTAGTCGCACGAGCCAAAAAATGCGTAATAAAAAAGAAAAAAATGTGTATAAGTCGCTATGGAGGACAGGTCGCATTTGTTCAAGGAACACGCTTCAAGCGCTCAGCTGGGTGGCCGCGGTGACAGAAGTGAGAGCTTTCGGCTCGCCTCCCCGCTTCAGCGGGTGAGTGACGGTACCAACATTTTCGGTGTTAAGCTGATGGCAGGTACGGTTGTTACTGGTAATGTGTACATTTTAAATTGTCAGTAATACAGATACAGCAGATGCAGGTACACAAGCCTAGAGCGACGTCTAGCGGCTGTCAGTGTGACAAGCACCCAATACTCGAAATATTTTTATATATTTGTCGCTCCCCTAGCCAGACTATGCAAAAAACGTGACGTATAATCCGGAAAATACGGTATATGCATCTTACTTATGGACCAGTACTGTTGATATGTTAAAAAAACCGATAAAAACCCAAAGAGCCTTGAAAAATATATTAGATCATAGATGTAAAAAAGTGTACTAGCTTGAAATGTACGTTACAGCTTGCTACAGAAGCCTCCGTAGACCAAAAAGTGCTACATTACAGACAGCTGGACCGAACTGAGTCCGGTCAGCGTTCTCACCATCAGCGAACCACATCGGAGTTCGGATGGAGGTGTACCGAACCGTACCGAGACCACCTGGAAAAGATGGTCTCGGTACGGTTCTTTAGTCCAGACCAAATCAAACTGGTCCACTTTCACACCAGCCCAAACGAACCGAACATGCAGGTGTTCCGGACTCTGGTCCGCTTGAAGTGGACCAAATGCCGTAGGTGTGAAAGCACCCTAAAACACCAATAACAGTCTTCAAGAAGGTGATTCGTACTTGTTCTGATCATTGTAGGCCTTGAAAGGCCTGTCTTTACCTGACTGATTACTGAAGTATATAGGGATGATTGGTTTTAACTTATCTTCACCAGCCTGCAGCCTGGCAGTAATTTATCTGAATCATTCTGCAAGATGATTTGGTTCTTGTCTTTTGCTTTTACTCATTACTGTCTTTTCATGAAATTAAATAGTTTCAAAAATCAATTTATTATTAGTATTGTTATTGTTATCATCAGTCATCGTCCATAAGCAGAAAACAAGCGGTCAGTTAAAGTTCACTAACTCGTCACATCCTGCTACATCAGACATTGGAGCTCCACTGAAATGCATTAAACAAGCGTGACCTTCATGTTGACAGTAAATAACTTCCTGTTTTCTGTGTAAACCGGGATACGGGTGGTCCGAAGAAGAGCATGTGCCATGGACTTGTTTGTCACTAACCGGTGACGTCATCCAAAAGAAATACATTTCCTCATATGTCATCGTAATTATCTCCACAGGGAATTCTACACTTCCTGATGCTCCGTGTTTCTTTTCCCACTCATTTTTTTGGGTTTGATGGTGAGAGGAGGGTTTTACAGGGCAGTGTGTGACTGATCCCAGTAGGATAGTGTTTTCGGTAAGGACTGTCAGGACAGTAACTTTGAAGGAGCTTTTGAAGAATGATGCACCAGATCTTTGCTTCCTTGTATTTTTCTTTAACCTTGCAGTGTTATATGAGCTCAGATACGAAGGAAATATCTGTTCTGAATGTATCTCTGTTACATTCATTCAGAGGATGTGAGTGAATGTAAACCATACTCTGTATATATTAGTGGACAAAGTGACCGTGACATCACCCATTGGTTTCTGATCAGCTGTTTTTAAGGCTAATCAGGTTGTCCCTTCCTGGACCAAAAAACAGCACGTAACCATAGTTGGATCGATGTCAGTGGAGCTCCACCAGTGTAGTATGTCAGCGGTCTTATGGTAAGCTAACACTAACTGCAAGCTTACTGGCTTGGTAAGACTTCACCAGGCATTGCCAAACAAAGTCATATTACAGTGTTATTAATATAAGCACTTATCCACAACTACAGCCTTGGATCTGTCAGAAAAAAACACTGAGCCATATGTTTGGTTTACAAGGATTCAATGATGTATTATGCGACATACAGAACGGAAAAATGAACTACCAGTGAATTACCAGCATTAAATTAAAATGTGATACACAAACAATAAATTGATAACAAAATAAACCTAAAGGCAAATAGAACCAAACAGACAATGTATAATCTCATTAATGTTATAGGCTGATCCATACCAACCACTTTGTCCTAATTAAATATTCTGGTGCTAATAACGAAATAATGTTATTTGGACTTTTGCTCACCTGAACCCGGCTGTACTTTGTAAAAAAAAATGTGTATCCACCTGTGGAAAAAGTAAACAGTGAGAGATTGTTTGCTTGAACACTTCATTTCACTTTCTATAAATGTACAGCAAGAAAATATGAAGGCCATAATATGAAACACCATGACGTTAAAGTGAGGACTGACGGTGAATGACATGTTTGTGGTTTATTTAGTGTTTACCTCTTATACTGTTCACCACTGCAATAAAACCTAATATGATAGATTCTGACTGAGCTGTGACGAGTTCAGCTGGTTTATGAGTGAGAGCACAAAACAGAACAAATGAAGAGGAAAACAAACAAAGAATAAACAGACTGCATTATCAGTACAAGTGCTTTTAAACTGCAGGATGTACTGGTATGGTAGCTACTGCTGTGTATTCCATTTTGGTTTAGGTTTCTGTTAAGCTTATCATACATTAAATACCTGTGTTTAATACAAATTCTTATGTGTAACTGTATAGTGGATATGGGTAATTTGGTCATAAACAGTAAGGGTCTTGCTGACAGTTAATATATGCTAATTAGCCATGTGGCGATGCATGTTTATGCAAGCATGCTTTATCTCCTCTTTAACTAAAATATAAGGTGCATTGGTCATTAAACTATCCATGACATGCTTTTCCATGTTTTCTGACTTATCTACCAATTTGCAATGGTGAATTCTCATCATAAACATGCCAGGAAGTGCAAAAAACAGTCCTAGAAATCTCCTAAAAATTCTTTGAAAAACTCTTGTTTCATAAATCCTAAAAACTCTCGGTTGTGAGACTTTTTTCAACTAGGCCCGGTATGCCGTTGTAGTGTGCCGGACTTCGGGCCACGCTTGGTGCCGAGCCACAGCTGGAGTGGGCCGGTGAGGAGCAGGGCACATGCACTTGGCTCCAAGCCACACTGCTCAGCAACGCCTCGAATAACAGTAATGGTAACGTGTTAATATGGTTCTTTCACAAGCACTCAGAAACTTTAACTTTCACAAGATTGCATTTTACACCAGCCCCCACTGGACTTCTGTTGTTTACAAAGGAAAGCAGTGGAGCTACCTCGCTAAAGCCTTCAGCCTTCTCCTACAACGCCACCGAGGAACGGAATGGACTCCTAAACAATCTAAAAAACATATTAGATTACTGCAGTTTCTTATGTGCTGTCAGAGACTGGATATTCAGCAACCAGTCTTCTCTGCATTGAGGTTAAAGGTCCTAAAGTTGGGTATCTAGCTACCAGATGTTACCCTCGTGGGTATCATCTCATAACTGTCAGAATCTGCGCTGCTAGCCTCGTGTAATGGTGTAATTCTGACTCTGTAGGCACCGTAAATAAGGTAACAATTGAATTTGGTATTGCACTTACTGTATTTGTTGGACTGATGTTGTATTTAACTTCCTGAGAATTGCTGTCTTTATTTGTTGTACAGTATGTTACACCATGTAGTGTGTTTCTCCTGCTTTTTAAGGCATAGGTTATACCTGCATTTTATATGTCTTGCACTTTTAAACTTGCACTGTGTATATGTCTGTTTTTTATGTGAGGACTGCAGATGGAAATGAGGCGTGTGGTCTTCCTTTCTGTCGAACTGGAAATTTGGTTTGAAGATGTTTCGCTACCCATCCAGGGAGCTTCATCAGTTCTCAAATGGAAATTAGCTTTATGCTAAATCTGGTGCAGTCACCTTTTTATTTTTTGTAAATAATCAATGTCACTGCACACTGTCCTGTCTAAATAAATAAATGAAATGGAAATAAATTCCTCCCCTCTCCTCAGAAACTCCACATAAAGCAAATTGTAATCTTCTGTTTTCATTCTGAAATAATTTGAGTTATGAGGGGTGCAAAGTTAATCTAGAGGGATTAAAATTAAATAGCTGCAAATAAGTATGCCATGAGGACCTCAAGCAAAAACTACTTACTTTAATTGAACCTTTTTTAATCCTAATCAGACTCACCTGTGGTTTTAAGGACTTGTATGACAGTGGTAACGTCAGGGGGTTTATGACAACTGCATCTTTTGATGACAGCTAACATCGCTGGCCTATTTTCTGCATGTAGTAGACATGTGGTTTATTTTGAAAGGAAGAATTGCCTACATGCACCTTACTTTTTCAACATAAAGTAAGGCTAAATTGACAAAAAACTTTTCTGTTGCATTTTACACGTGGTTCAGTGGTAAATACAAGTCTGACACTTGTAACAAACAATGACATTAAAATTGCTTCTCAAATTTGCGGATCTCTAGTGATTTAATTCTGTATACACCTTGGCCAAGACTGACGTTTGTTCATTTAAAAGGAGCACTACCCGGTAGCAAGATGGCGTTCGTTCCTATAGACCGCAGTTAACAATGTGAGAACTAGTGTTCATATCTATGTCTGTTTACGTTCTCCCAGAGGCTAGCACTAGCTTAGCCTTTAGCTACCACTGCTACAGTGAGAATGACCATGTAGGGATGACTGTCTTACTTAAACGTAGGGAGAGTTGAAGACTTGGGAATGAGATTTGCTTTATCAAAGTGTTTCCAGGGGATGTGTAGGCTTCTGAGGTTTGTGCTTTCTGGTATGTTTAAGACAGTGGTGGCCGTCAGGGCCAGCAAGGCCTTCTCTGCTGGCCTAACATAACCAGACATCATTATCATAATTATAATAAAAGTCA
>JAQQAE010015871.1:0-11923 GCA_029823295.1 Pseudamia nigra
GATCTTTGAGTCCATCTCATGAAAAATGGGATCAAAAACAAAAGTGTTGCGTTTATATTTTTGTTGAGTGTAAATATACAAAAAATGACAAAAATATATCTTATAAGAAAATCTTGAGCTCATCTTGATTTTTTTTCTTGATGTTTGACAGTAAGTGTTGAACATCTTGCATTTTACATTTTCATGGTTCCTGAGCTGATACTTTATTGATGACATTTAAACTTCCTGTTCAAATGCAATAATCAAATGAGGCTAAAACTAATTCCACACTACTCTCTACTTGAGTAATTTTTTATGAGGTACTTTTTCACTCTTAAGTACTATTTCATTAGAATTATAAAGTAACAGTACTTTTACTTAGGTACCGTTTCTGTTTACTCTACCCACCACTAGGTGTTGCTATGGCATCTAAAAAAAACAATACAATGGCTCAAACCAGTTCCCTTCAGACTGGCCTTGTTATTGACAACAATCAGATCTCCCTCCTGTCAACAGTAGTAAATTAACGCCACCTATGGAATGGAATTGTCGTGTTACTCCTGCACCTTGTATGGCACAATTTTGTATACAGTTTATTGTATTGTATACCAGTTATTAATCCAGCACAATAGCAACTACAAGAAAATATCTATGTGCATGAATCTTTTTTATTAGCATCATGAAAGCCTTAATTATGAAAACAAGTACTGTGCGAGGGATGAGCCCAAGTCGAATGAGACAAAAATACAAATGTAGAAAAATCAGGCTGATGAGTCAAAGAACATCATACTATTTGTGACAAATTGTGTTTAAAGGAAGATTTATTCTGAGAGACACTGGAACAATTCATAAAAGTGTTGGCATTGTGAATGTGAATGAATTTCTGGATTTCATGTAAATAAATTAGCCTGAAGTTAAAGCTTGGATGTACATGTCTTCGAGCAAAACATGAGCACAACAGCACTTTTAAGAAAATGTATTTTAAGGCAAACAAAGTACATGGAAAGGCCGTCACAAACTGTAATTCAATAGAAAGGAGGAGAAATGGAGGAGGCTCACAGACTCAGTCAAACCAGTTCTGCCAGGAGGCATGGGCTAAACCCAGTGACAGAGTCAATTGAATTAAAATCAAGGGGAAGAAACAATGAACTGATTATATACAAGGTCTATCTAAAGTTCAACAATACACCATTAGGATATAAATGTGTTTGCACAGTTCCCTGTTTGACCGAGCTGACGTATGGACTGAATGCTCCATAAATTAAATCACCAAATGTGGGGGTAGTTTTAATGTAAGGGTAAGGAGTAGACATGCTGTTTAAGGTTAATGTTAGGGTAAGTTTCCAAGAAATCCAGTACATGGTAATCCATGCAGTCCTTCCTGAATACCTGGAAATGTGTAGATTTTTACCTAGATACAAGTGACATGATTTGAATGACTTAGTCATAAGATCCAAGAAGTCCAGCACACTGTGGATTGTCAATAAATTCTGAGTATCGTAGTCTGGTTGAACCACTGTGGGGATTTGTATGCCCTGAGCAACAGGTGTGCCATTTGTGAGCTCAATTAAAGTAATTTCATGAGCAATTACATAGAATTATGCATGAGGTGGAATATGTGCTTGTGATGCACAATGAATAACATGTAAACGCTGTATTTACATTTTATTGTATTAAACTGAATTTGACTCTGTTTTTTAGTAGAGCAAAGCAGAATAAAACACAAAACTTGTTGAAATCAAATGTTTTAGTATTTTATTGCATTGGTAGGAAAATGCTCACATGAGCAGCAATACAAAGAAAAAAAAGGATGGTTTAACACTGAAACAATATAGAAAAACTGCAGTTTTACCACAGTCCCTTCCTCGGCTTTGCCCTGTATTTTGTTACTCTTTTTAGTATTTAGATATATAAAATAAAATAACCAGAACCAACAAGAAATTATTTTGCAGTGTGTATCAAAGCAATTATAAAAATAAAAACCTTTAAACTCCAAATCTTTAAAATGTTCAATCATGTTTTTAAATTTTATAAATCACGGAGAGCAACAAGTCCAGGTGGGGAGGTTTATGTACTGTATTGCACCCAATACAAGCAAGCATATGTTCTCTGTTGTATCCAATGCAACTATTATCTGTGCAAATGTAGACAGAGCAATGTAACATCTATTGTAGAAATAGGTGCATAGTCATGCTTGACATGTTCACAAGTAACATGCACAAACATACATGTAAATGTACAATTAGAACTGGTTCTTAAGTAAAACCTATTATGACATAAAAACAGTGACAGGAATATTTACACACAACACAAATAAAGAAATACCACTAAAAAGGAAGGAAGACTTAAATTTAAGAATTGAAAAGAGGAATTCAATATAATAAAAGTTTGATTATACTACACATTCATGAGATACAAAGAAAGACAGCCTCTCTGCTTCAAAGCCATTTTCCTTTTATCTTTATCTTTTTGCCTCATGGTCAGTGTACACATTCTGGACAATACATCACAAAGACAGTTTACAAGTATCTGTACAATCAGTGTAGGAACCGATTAAGAAGGAACCCAAGTACATTTACACATTGAGCAGAATATCAACAATACACTGCCAAACTAAAAAGACCATTCACTAGTGAATAGACAGACACTTCATACATAAATCCATGCTGTCACATCCAACCATGGATTACATGTGATGTTTAATTTTTAACAGTACAGACTATACTGTCTTCCCAAAATAGCCATAACATAGCCATAACAACTGCATTTGTTTGACTGTTTTAAAAGAAAACTACTGCCCTGACATCAAGAGAACAAAGTCTGGTAACTATTTATTCCCTTATTTAGATTTCTTACTATGTAACTGAACATCAAGAATTACTAATTGAATCCAAAGTTCAATTTACATTAGAGTCAGACCTACAGTCGTAATAGAAAGTACACCTCAGGTTCTGACATGGAGTGCGAGGAGCTTGGAGGTGGAAGAGAGTCATCTGTATAATAACGATCTCCATAGTGATCCCCATTTCCATAACGCAGTGATGTACAGGCTCCTTCAGGAAGTCCTCTGTCCTCTACATGACCAAGGTATCCTGCTATGTAAGACCCAGTCGAGTGACGATTGGCTGGTGGATTCTGTATTGAGGGTTTATTCCTTAACACCACTCCACTGATGCTGGCAGTGCTACCTATCAGCCCACCCGCTCGAGGCTTTAGAGCCTCTTGCTGTCTTTCACGGGCCCGGCTGTTGATGTGACGAACTCTGCTTTGGCTGCGAGAAGATAGGCGACGAGTGAGGAGTGGTGGGGAATCATCTCTGATCTCAGGAGCAGGGGAGACTGAACTTCTTGCCTCTGGTTGGGGCAGTAGAAATTTTGGTTGCTGATGCAACTGGGGAGATTGGGGTCTGTCTCTGTCACAGTCATCTCCTTCCAAACTGACCAGCTTACGAAGCTGTGCAGTCAGTGGATCACAGGACTGTGACTGTAAAGCTGTCCCGGCGGCACCAAACACCCTTTGCTTCCTCATATGAGGGGTGATGAAACTGCGGCTAATAATATTGTATTTGCTCTGGAAGTTGCAGGATATGTCTTCAGAGGTCAGATCTCCCAGAGACTTAGACTTACATGGACTGGTGGTTGTGGAATTATTGGGAGAACAAGCTGAGGAGGAGCCTAAATTTGTCTTCAGTGAATATCTCTTTTCAGGTTGTGACAGGTGTCTGTTCAGTTGTTTTTGTGAAACGTTTTGGTTCCATGACTGCTTTGGGATGTGTGATTGTGTTCCACTTGACAACTCTGATGCAGATGTGATGTGGTCATACTCAAGGTGACTGTACACCGCATCATGATTAGTAAAAGGAGATGCGATTTTTTCCCTACCCATGTCTGTTGACACTGCAGAGTAGCTTGGTAGATTTTCAGAAGAGAGACCATTTTGGAAGCACCTTAATGACTCTCTTTCTCTCTCTTTATACCCTGGTCTATCTTGGTTTGACTTGTTTGGGGTCTGACTGTCAGAATAGTTTCTTTGCTGGGTGTAAGAATTGTTGAAGTCTCTTTTGCTTTTGGAAGTCTCATGATGGCTCACAGGAACTGGGTAGCTGTTTTGATGCAGTGGACCATATTTGTACAAACTAGAGTCTATAGATCTGTACATGGAAGAAGGTTGGGAGTTGGTCTGATGTTGGTGGTCATTGGGCATTTTAAATGAAGGCTGATTCATTGGAGAAGAATGCTGTGGAAATGGTGCATGAGATACATGCAGCAGAGGCTGTTGTTGGGGATTGCAAAATGACACTGATTGTTTTTGATGGAAGTAGTTGGACGATGACTCAGTGTTTTGGTAAATAGCATGTCGTTTCGTTGGACTCGTAAGCCCCTTCCACGGACTGTCATGTCGTGGCGATGCCAGCATCCTCTCTAATGGGTCCTCATCAACATTAATCTCCACTTCTGCAAAACCATTTTCAACTGAGTCATAGAGAAATTGGTAACTGTTATTTATACAAGAGCCTGCATATGTTGTGGACATATGTTGTTGTAGCTTTGGTATTAGAGGTGGGGGATCATACACCTCCTCATACACACTCTCCTCTGCCTGCTCCATTTCTTCACTTCCACCTCTATTTCTTTGTACTATGTCCCAACTGAAATTGTGGCCTTTTCCTACAACCTGAATGCTTTTTGTTGGTGAGGACTCTAAGCTATTTGATGGTGTGCTGTCCTTCGTGTCTGCCTGAACATGGACAGTCTGTTTCTGTAGGCTGTACACTGATACAGGCGACAAGACCTCCTCGTCTAGAATAGTGTAGACCTCTTCAAGCTCTGCAGTTTCAGGGCTGGAAAACTGGGTTTGAACGGGTGGATCTGTGTGGGAAATTTTGCATGGTGAAAGAATGTGATTTGTTCTTTGAAGTTCCTTTTCGGGACTGACTGGATTACTCTTGGAAGGAGCAGTCTTGAGAGGGGATCTCAGGTCTTGCATTGTTGTCTCTGTAGTAGGCCTAAAGCTTGAGTAATGAGGTGGGTTTCGTTCATGTGATAACGCAAAATCATTTTGGTCAGCAGTGCTATCCAACTGGCCGATGAGAGCAGAGATAGAACCACATGTGTCCTGATCATCATCTAGAGACACTGCATCAATGAGCCTAGAGATGGTGCTATCATGCAAACAGCGTGGACTCTTTGAATCACAGCCTACAATCACAGGGGAAAGAGGGGCCACAGATGAAAGTGCAGACGAGGAGGATGAGGAGACCGAAGCTGCCACTGTAAACGTTGTGCTGTTTGATGATGATTCTGGTTTATCTGTTCTCATCTGGCTGTTCAAAGACGGAGAACTGTAGGAGGTTTCCTCCGTTCTTGCAAAGTTCAGCCTTGATTTGTTGATTCCTCCGTCGTTCGCCGGGTAATTGACGTAGTCTTCCTCTTTTGTTATATCTCCCCTTCCAATTACTATATAAGAAGCCTCGTCGGATTTGTGAGGTTCTTTATTTCTGGTGGCATATGCCTTAGATGGGCAAGAGAGTCTTTGTTCAATAGCAGCTGATGATTCGATGAGAAGGTCCACAGAGGAAGACCTGGGCCTGTCGAAGGGGAAAAGTCCTGTAGACACACAGTAGTGCACAAAAAATTATAAATATTTATTCATGATGTAGAACATTGAGCTAACACACAATTAAATTACGACAATTAATGGTCCAGCCAATACACTGCAACAGCAATACACAGACAAATGGATCACCATGTACAACGGTGAAGAGGAAGCTGAAAAATGAGACTGTGGAGGATTATAAAAGGAAAATCCAAGTTTGCAAACACCAGATAAGGAAAGAGATGGTCAAATGGGGTTGTTTGGATAAAATGGGGTCAAATGGCACAGTTATATTTTTCCCAAACCACTGCTATACAAAATACACTGGGTGGACGCAATACTGATATGTTTCCCAACAATGCAACCTTCATATAATAGGTATTTTAGATTACCTGCAGGAATATCCTAGTCAGTTTTCTACTACAAAGAAACACATGAAAATGGGACAGAAAAGGCATGTTAAGGTATCACAGAGAGTAGTTTGCTAGTTTACAAGGTTACATGAGCTGTAGATAACTGTAACAGGAAAAGCAAACCAAGGAAGAAAAGTTAGAGGTAACAACATACATTAATAATCAGTGTAAAAAGCAGTTCAGTCCAACATGCTGCAGTAAGAAATGACCTACCAAGCATTTTATGACAAAAGTAGAAGTGATTATAGAAGTGAATTGCTTCCAAAGTAATGATAAGTAGGTTAATGTTGTTTAGTAAAGAAAAACGTTCTGACCCGAGTTTTAACTATTGTCCTAATGTGATGTAATTTGCATAATTGCCAATATATAATTCTGTGAGATGAGGATACTTACCAATGACATTGTCTGTACCCATATCATGCTGTTCATTGTCTGGACTGCAAAGGGATAGCTGTCCTTGGAGAAGTCTGTCTAAGGGCATGGACATAGGTCTGTGGATCAGGGGAGATCGTGGCTGGAAGCGTTTCTCCGCCCCTCCATCTTTCCCTGCTGTGGCTTGTCCTCCTGCTCCTGCTCCTGCTCCATTCTTTTGCTCTGATATTGAAGCTACTGACTCCGATAGCGCCATTTTAGTCTTCTTGCGCCCTTTTGCGGGCGCACTAGCAGTGCGCCGCAAAAGGTGATCACTGATGGAGCGTTTCCGAAGACCACCAGAGTTTGTATCCACAGAGGACTTGGAAGAACGGTTAAACAAACCCCTGATGCCTCGCAACTGGCCACCCTAAAGGCAGAAAAAGAATACAGGAAAGAAATCAAACAAAGGCAGAATAATAAATAGCGCTTCTCACACCTTAAGCTTTAATGTTGGATTGATATACATGGGGTTACCATGTATATTTGGGGGTGTATCCATAAACATACGTAGAGTCCTCTAACATAAGGCTAAACAGGAGTTATAGCTTAGGTGTGATTTAAAAGAACTGTTAGAGCAAGCCTGGGCAAGAGACAGACAACATTTTTTATCTCAGAGAGGAGGCAGAGTCGACCCTGTTACTACAGTACGTACGACACATGCTTTTCAAAGTGGGATTGGATGATGAAAAAAATCCCTTTTGTAAAAATAGATCAAGAATGAAATCAACAGGAACTAGAAAGCACTCAGAGAGCGCTGACCTCTGCCAAGGCAGCACAGTGTCTCCTCATAGTGGGAGATGACAATGAAAACAAATGATAAAGTTATACAAATTGTTAGTTTTAATATTCTATTACTAATTCAATAGTTATTCATGAAAAATATTTTCATAATGCCAGTTTTCTTTTGGATCTAGCTCTCTAAATGTTGGAGATGCATCAAATCCATGGGAACATTACTGAATCTGCAAACTTCCAATTACAATTTGGTGTCAGTTGCGAGCCTATAGTGTTATTTGCTACCTTACAGCAGCTAATTCTCCTCAGCCCCTGTAAGTATGAGCATTTTGGATCACTATATCCAGAATATTGTCCAATTCTGGATCAAACTTTGTGGTTTGATAAAATCTATCATGGTGTCATCCTATGTATTTTGGATACATTTTCTTATTTGTGGTGTTAGAAGGACAAATACTGTATTGAATATGTCTCTATCTCACAATGGTGAAGAATCCTTTAAAAATCTTCTGGATTCAGATGATGATATAGATCACTCCCAGAATCAAATCAATTGCTCCTTGTGCCATTTCTCACCTAAGCTGAACACTTTATCCAGATCTGTTTATAACTTTTACGCATTTTATTTATTTAGTGAACAGATAATCTAATACCAGTGAAAACATAATGTCCTAAATACTGGAGCTTTAAACCATAAGATGGGACTGCTTTTATGTAATGAACATTTCTCTTCAGAATGTAATAAATCAGATGTAAAAAGTTGCTGCAAAATGGCTGAAAGAACAGAAACACCGTCAGACTTTTTGCAGTTTTAAATTATTCTTTAGTCTTTGTTTTATTGACTCTTTCAGTCTGCATTGTAATTTCAGTTTTCTTTTGTTTAGTCTTATATGTGCAGGAGTATTTTGGTTAGTTTTAATGAATTAGCTGGTTTGAGTGTAAGGCTTTAAGGGAAAGACTAAATAACAAGGAGGTTCCATACTGTGCAAAGACATCAGATTCTATCATTTTAAATTTCAGTTTTTGGACTCCTTCTGAAAGTTAACACGTCTTCTCATACTCTTTCTTTTAAGGCGAAAGTGTGTAGACCACACCCATAATTATAAGAATTGTCTTAGAATTTCATCACTGGGAGCAACTATGAATCTTTATGGATACAAGCACTCATGTACATCATGCATGCTTTAATGTGTCATTCCTGTAGATGGCACCCTTACCGCAGAGGTGACCACAAAAACCACAATGTAAAAATGCATGCATGAAATTTCTGATGGAAGTGGGAATGGCATGAAAATGACAACTGAAAGACAGAATTCAGAAGAGCAAGACTTTACCACACTGTTATTTTCTCACACAACAAATATCAGTGAAAGATGCAGCTGACCACAAAAAGAGCTTTCGCAGTCATGCAGTATTGTTTCATGCAGCAGCACACCAGCACATCAGGATACCTTGTTAGATCCTAGAAAGTGCATTATGGTAAAGCTGGGATTCAGGACTAGAGGGCTCCACTAGAAAGACAGGATTGAAGGATGACAGCTGAAATGGACCGTCTTGAAAGGGAAGCATCTTCCATATTTTCTTTATTTTCAAATAAATAATCACATCTGAACAAAACGCCTCGGAGGGGCAATGGTAACATAAACATACATGTTACGCAGCACTTACCTTTCCATAGACGTCATGCATTGACACGTGCACAAAGATGGACGCCTCGGTCAGCCCATCCAAATAGACGTGCCGATAGCCTGTTGTTAGAGATCAACGGAGAAAGCATGTGAGCAGGAGTGAGTCAAAGAAAGATAACAGCCATCAGCTGTGTGGTGATTGTGTAGATGTTGCCTGAGGAGGGGGCATGAGGAGTTCAGGGACAATTCTGATGGATACAGACAACAAAAATAATCTGCAGAGCCATAGGTCTTTACTGCACAAATCAAACACATCATGGTTTGCTAAACACACGATAATGTGCCCCATAGCCACAACATTTTCAAAGCTGTAAGGATGCCGGTAATGATTCAAACTGGCAGTGACAAACTATGTCACCTCTTTAGTTTATGTCACATGTATACAAGTTGTTAAAAATACAGTAAAGTTGTGCACAAACCAGGCATTAAGCTGTTGAAGGCAACAGTCCGTTGACCAATAAAGTCTCGTCCAATAGGGTCATGGTCCCAGACGAGGAAACGCACTAACGCCACTTCTGCCATGTGGAGCGTAAAGGACAAAGTCTCCTCCCATACGGGGTTAAAACCTGTGGGATACAAATATACATTCATTAAAATATATTTTTAGCAAGTTCAAGAAAGTAGTGTAACAGACAACCAAAAACTTGAATAAGTAGAGTTTGTACTAATGTGTCAAATTATGTATTTCAAGGATCAGTGCCCTCCACACTAATCCTATAATACTGTTGAGCTCCCAGGGCTCCATAACCTTTCCCAGAGGTGGCTTTCCCCCTCCCCCGCTGACTCAGTTCATCTGTGGAGACATGTTGGGGGTGACACTAGTAGACCCCGCCGTTCTGCCGCCTTTATGCCTCTAATTAATTAATCTGCTTTTTAAGCCTGGTGGAGCTGCACAGGCCATAGTGAAACGCAGCATCTGTGACAACTGCATGGATGATTTTAACAGTTTTACAGAAATTCTTACAGCAACAAAAATTCAAAAAGGTGAGATGTCACCACATTATGCACGACCTTGTTTCCAAAAAAAGATCAAACACTGTATATATAAATAGGAACAGAATGTGATGATTTATAAAACAATGAAAACTCACTGCTTATTTTGAATTTAATGCAAACAACACTTTTAAAATAAGTTGAGTAGGGTTATGTTTACCACTCTGTTGCATCAGCTCTTCGTTTACACTCTGTAAGCATTTGGAAACTGGGGATACTGCTGGTATTTTGAAATTGGTATGTTATCATATTCTTGCTTGATGTACGATTTCACTTTCACCGAACTTAAACTTTTTGAAAAAGTGTTGCTGGTCAAATGTGTTGCTGCTGAAATACAAAACAAGCATACAATTTTCAAAGAAGACTGACATTTCGTAGTTTCACCGTTTGATATAGTATGTACAGTGACTCAGCATTTTTAGTGGTAGAGGTTGTAGATTTTACTGTGTAATAAAGTCTAAGTGCTATAATATCGAAAGCCATTATACAGTAAGTAGTATGTTTTATGGATAGTAATTATACAGTATATCTATATTTTATTGGAAAAAATAACAATATAACCGTCTCAACAGATGACATAAATGAGTCATCAGGGTACAGTCAATTTAAAATGACTGTCAAGACATTTTTCTCCTTAATAAATTTTCACATTGATGTATGTGTGTCTCACCATTGTCATCAACAACTCGTGTCTGCTCCTTGCAGCAATCAACTGGCAGCCCAATAATCTCCACCTCAACAAAAGGATCAATGATCTGACACAGCACAAAACACAATGAAATGACAAAAACGAGAATCAATTCAGCTTCTTTAATTCAAACAATCTTATTTCCTATTGAGTCTGTCTCCCCTGTAAAGTGAGATCAAAAAAGGCCAGACAGACAGATGATTTGTTGTGTATAGCTTCATGTTTTTGTACCTCTCCTCGATCCCCCAGCATGGAGTCTGGGGGTTTGGGCAACTGCTGCCCACTAATGATCTTGAGAATTAGCTGCTTCTTCGGGTATGCTGGAAGTGGGTCATCACTAAAAGGGTTGAAGGAGCCTGGAAGGAAAAAACACAAGAGGGACACATTTTTGGATTTATGTCATCACTCATTCCTAAAATCCAAAGTCCAAACATAACAAACAGCAAACTACATGAGTGTCAGTGTTATGGCACGATACAGATCATCTCCAGAGGCAGACAAGGATATTTCTATTACTGAAGTAAAATTTTGTAGTGCTCATTGAATTCACAAATGTTATTCAGGCAGATGTGCTAAAGGTATACACTTTCTTTACTCAAGAAAAAGTGCATATGCCGTACTTGTGCAAAAGAAGACTGACTTATTTACTACAGTAAAGCAGTCATTTATTTTACATCAGTGTTATGTGCATGTGTTGTCTTTGCCCTCCATTATGCCTAGCAGGTTCTACAACCTGACAACATCCTCTCACCTGTCCATGCCTGAATTCATTCAGCAATCAGGAGCTGATTTAAGGTGGGTGGGAAACTAGACTCATTCTCTCTGGCCATGTACACACGCAGCCAGGTATTTATAGAAATTGAGTTTTTGAACTAATCATTTTCAGTTGCTAAACCGGCGTTTTCATGTGGGTGAAAGGCAAAAACTCATTAAAAATTTTTTTATTTTTTCTACATACTCCGCTACATGTGTACATGGCCTCATGAAAAGCCAAGCTGCAGCACACGATGGTGTCCCCAGCAAATGGGACTCATATTGGAGTCCAGGATGGCTGCTTTTGAATGAGAAATTGCAAACCTTAAATGATGCACTTCAAATTGACCTCTTTTTTTTTTTTGTTAATAAACGTATTGTTGTTACTTCCCCTTTAAACTGTTTCTCGGCCTTCTCTGTTTGACCTAGGCAAACACTTTGACCATAGAGGGGCGGCAAGGATGTAACAGTCAGCTACTATAGTTTGTTACCTTCTACAATGTGTCAAACATGTTACACAGTTTTCATCTTATGTCTATACTGATAAACAGGCCGAGAAAGAAGTACAACAATACAACATAATGAATATTGAAGGGTTAATAATGCTTTGTTATGAAAATATCACTAATGATGTAGCGTATAGTTAGTCAGCTGTGTTCACAGAA
>JAQQAE010015872.1:0-11923 GCA_029823295.1 Pseudamia nigra
CCCCACACACACACACACACACACACAGTTTGTCCTACAATCGCCCCTGCTTCATGCTCTCCTTCCCTTTTTTGCACATTTTCTTTGCATTGAAGAGTCTATGGCCACGTTAAGGCATATTTCCAGTGCGTCACATTTGGACGCAGATAAATAAAGGAACACAAGCTTCCTCTAAGTATAGACAACTTGTGGGGGTGATTAGAAAGCCTGACAGTTATTTCATCTTTGATGTCTTGTTTAAATGCGGTCTCCCCGCTGATGCTTTGATAACGCTCTAAACTGGGACATTTTCATTGTAATTAGGGCTTCAATTGCGAATTCCATATTGCTGCTATAATTATCACTGGGAGATACGCGGACGCTGCCGGAGCCTTTGCAGTGAAATTTCGGCAGGGAGGGGAGGTGAGTGTGCTCAGTGGCCAGTGGTTTTCAAACTGTGCACAGGGGCTCTTTAATGGTCTCCGGGCATTTACTGAAGTGGTCTCTAACGGCAAAGTTTATATTAACTGACATAAATACAGTTAATTAAGACGTGCAAATCAGACAGGGAGCTGTGGTACATGATTATTAGTTGATGTCTCATAATACTGCGTTATTCCTCTCAACTTTCTGGTCAATTCTCTCTCTTCTCTTTTTTCTGAAGTTGATGCACTCTATAAAATGTATCCCCACTTTACTGAGAAATGAATCAAAGTTTTCTCAATTCCTCCTTTTCGGCAGATTATGACATCCTGTTGGCCACTGTGCCATCCTTACCATCCAAACCAGACGCCTATAATAACCTTATGGGCAATAATTGGAACTGAGGATTTTTCTCCCCCCCCCCACCTACCCCCCTTACTTCTTTAGACGCATGCGCAGTGGGGAGCGTACTGGTCAGTCTGAGAAGCAGCTGTTCAGGGCTGGTGAAATTCCAACATGGCAGTGGCTGTGGTCAGTGTTTCCTGCGTTAACTTGGGATGGTTTCAGCTCGCACGCAACCCGGCTTAACCTCAGCTCCCCATTCATCAGCAGAAGCCCTCCTCGGGATCGATGCGATCCTAACCCCACACGTGAGAGGTCGACCTGTCGCTAAAAAAACAGGTAAGAAAGGATAGTCCAGGGATCCGCTGCGTCTGCAATTAGAGTGGTCAGAGCAGACAGCCTCTCCGGGCAGCGCGTCTGCACACAGACGTTACACAAGCTCGATCCAGTCCGCGCAGGGCGCTTATTCAGGAATAATGCATGTGCACTTTCCGATTTAACAAGTTTCCTTGAATTGCAAACGATCGGCTTCCTGCGCGTCAATTGCTCTGTGCGGGTTTTTTTAATGTGATTTTCCAACAAGCGCACCTGCGCAACGGTCACATCGCAGAGGCACGGACACGTAGGCTGCAATATAGGTTCCGTGTTTGTATGTGTGGGCTGTGCGGTGCTCACTAAATAGGGAAAATACACAAGTTGCATGTACACGGAGGCTTTTTGTGGCTGTGTGAGACGGCTGTGGCGATACGGTTACAACAAGTTGCCCGATGCATGCGTGGACAGAGCGGATACAATGTCACCGCAGCATGTATTTTTTAAAAGCTGGGGCGTTTTAGGGCGTTATCTCCAGATTTAACTTGACTCGACACTCCGGGCATAATTTCCAAACACACAGCGGCTCAGAGCGCACGCCACACCAGTTGATTTTTGCCTGTATCCCCCTCCTACACAGCCCAGCTCCCCCACACCTCCTTCCTTCGTCTCCTCTCCTCCGCTGCCTGTCATCCCGGGGTCCACTTTCTAATGAGATGCATGTAGGTTAGATGCCTCCTATTGAGTTGCTCGCTCGACTTGAAGGGCCCACCTTTCACACGGCTTGAAATCCGAGCAGTGCCGGATCAAAAAAAAAGTGTGCCTGTCCGTAATGTAAAGCTTTTTCTCTGGTGGGGGGGATTCCTCTTGTTTTTTTTTCTCCTTTTCCCCACAAATTAATTCCAATGCTCTCATCTCCTCTTCCTCTCCCTGTTCCAGCACGACATGATCAGCAGCAGCAGCGTCTATGGTAGGTTATTTTTCATCCACTTACACACTTGCTTTTGCTTTTTATTGATGTAATGATGTGGAAGGAAGCATAGATGGGTTTCAGTAGCTGGTTAAGGAGACAGGTATATTTGTAAAACAAGAAAACTGACACATTTGTATTAAAATTAAATTGTGCATGCCAATCTTTTGTTATGTAGACATTTCTTGAATCAAAGCAGGTGTGTTGATGTGACTACCCCTCATCACATTCTCCTAAAATTAATAAATCCTCAGCAGAATGCATTTGTCAAAGTTGTGCGTGTGTGACAAACCCAGAATACAACCTGTTAATATGACCATAATGTCCCTGATTTAAATTACACTTTTCTTCACCTGCAGATTTTCACATATCATAGCTGCAGAAATATTGTAAAATATTGCACTTGAACTTCTTTAATTATCAAGCCTGCAGATTAATAATACTGATATGATTCACAAGTAATTATGTCCTTGTGTTGAAATGCACACACACCTTTTATACACACACATTTCTTTTTTCTGTTGCTTTAAATTTACTAATTACTGAATGAAACAAGTGACGTGATTGTAAATGTATGTACATGTAAAGTGGCTGCTTGTGTCACCGATCGAGGCCTCAGGTAGTGCATATTGAAGATGCATTCGTGCATGTTTACTTGTAATTTATTACATGTCATTGCAATTTGAATTGAACCCTAATCCACTTATTGACATTTAAAGCATACTGAAATATGGACAAACTGCAGTAACATCACAACTGCAAATATATCCTGTTGAATGCATGCACGAGATCAACACAAATTCATCTGAATTTCAAGTATCAGTAATTTTTAGAAATTAACCTTACCTCTCACAGAGTCACTGCAGGGAATCTGTGTTGAATTTTCAAGACTGTCTGTCATATTCAACTCAAACAATGGTCAATTGTTGAAATTCTCAATAGCATCCCACCCCGTTGTAACTAAGAATCGCAGTCATCCAGTTTTCAAACGCATAATCACGCTTTTTTATACCACAATGTACTTTCTGTGGACGCGCAGGCTGATGATGACGATTGCACATTCTTCATTTTCGCAGCAGTTATTAGTGAGGACTCCACCTTTCACCTTTGATCTCTGCCGCTCACATTCGCACATCACACACAAACACTTCATGTGCTGTTTTCTGCTGATGCACATCTGTGTGTGTGTGTGTGCCAGTTGCACACATGCTGCATGTGCATTTTGATGCATATAAACGCATGCATGCCAGTGTTTATATGTATATGCGTGTGTGACTGTCTTAAACTTTTTCTGTAATTAAAAATACATTAGAGTTCAAAATAAGCTTTACGTAAATGTATTTTAAATATCACAAAGTTTTCTACTAAATGCACATATTGCAGATGCTGATTTAAATACGCTTCAGTCAAACTTTCCGCATTTAACAGACTTTTTATTCAACATGTGACGTAATGAGAAATATTGAAGGACAGGTGAGGAGGTCAGGTTTGCTCCTTGGGATTTCATACTCTAGGACTGAGAGGATGCTTGAGTTTTGAGATGGAACTTTGTGTGTGTGTGCATGTATGAGACAGGGGGGAACACAAGCGTAACAATGCCTGTGTAGGTTTTGTGTGTAGTGTAGATACTCAGCGGTTTGTTTATTTCTCTAAGTCTATTTGTTTGCTACAGTACTCGGCTTAAGATCCGTCCTCTGCATCCGCTGTCTGTGCGTGTTGCAGTGACAGTAGCAATAATCCCCCTCATTATACACATAACGTATCGCCTCACATCTCTGGCAGCCCCCCGATACAGCTAATAGGGACAGAGAGAGGAGAGATAATAGGAATAGAAGAAAAACTGCTTTACAAACAGGGACCCCTTTACTCTTCCTCTCCTCTGCTTTATTTATCTAAATACGGACTTTCCCTCAGATGCACAAATGAATAGAGAGAGCCGGTGTGCTGCGAGGGTGGCTAAGCTACTCCCAGTGGGACCATATAAATAAATTATCCTGACACTTTCTATCAGTCTGTAATGTTTACCATTAAAAGCTGTTTTACCATCCTGAAGCCACCGGCATGCGATCTAGCCTGCCCCGTGGGACTTCTGCCAAGACACAGATGTAAGACGATGTGGGGAATTATTGTGCTTTTTAGACACAGACAGAGACATTTGTTAGTCTCCGCCACGTCCATATCAGTGGATTTCTCCTGTCTGCGCGTCCTGACAAAGGGCCTCTTCAAACAAGATCCAGGCAGGGTTGTCATCTTTTAGCAAATATGTTAAGTGTTATCTTTTGTGCTCTCGGCTCGCAGAGCGGAGCTGGACCCCATGGGAGCCCGGCGCATGCAAATAGAACAAATCCCTCTCGGACCTGTCTGTCTGTTTCACTCTCTCCATTTCTCTTTTTCTGTGTCTGTCTTCTCATCTTTCTCTCCCCTTTCTTTTTTCCACATTTGCTCGACAGTGCGTCAGCCTGTCTTGTCTCCTTGCTCTCTCATCTATTTCACTCTTTGTCCACTTATTTCCCCTCCTCTCTCTTTCTCCCCCTCCTTCTTCTCCCTCCATCCCAGAAGACAGTGCTGGGGCTGTGTGTCAGCTAACTGTAGCAGGGCTGTGTAGTCTTTGTGTGTTTCCGTGCATGCTCGCTGACAGCCCCTCCTCGCTGATCTAAGTTCCTCTCCCAGAGACGGCAGGCAGCTGTCGTAGCGCCGCTGCCCGAGACGCGTTTCACCGTAGATGAGTGGACGCCAATTCCTTAAAATCCTTGACACTCTGATCCACTCAATCCCCTCTTCACTTTCACTCCCCTCCCTTCGCCCCCGTTTTTCAGAATCAGTTGAAGCTCACTGGCAGGATTTTTTTGCCTCAGATGGGGGTTTGGGGATTTTGTATTGTTTTGTTTTTTCTTATTTTGGGGGGGGCTGGGGGGTGTTGTGGTGGTGACTGACAGTTGCCGGTTGATGGGGTTTTTTCCTTCTCTTCCCTTTCCAATGCTGGCCTTTTTCTCAAACACACACACACACACACATTTATATTCATACTCATCTGCCCTCATGTCTTTCTCCAGTGCTGACTGGTTATTATCCAGTCAGAATCTGATGGGTGTACTTAATGCGAAGGGTATTCATACAAAACTGACTCGGAGCTGCTATAATACTTAGAGCTTACTACTGAAAGCCCCATGTTAACCTGTGATGCTTAATACCAGGATATATATCATTGTAATATGTTATCATTAAGCGATCGGGAGATTTGGTGTAATTTCCCAGGGTTATTAGGCAAGATTTTGGATATTTGCAAGTTCAAAAATGATTTTCAAAAGCAAAAACGATATGTTACTCTAAATAGAAGCGTGTCCCCGGCGGTTTTGTTGAAAAAAGCTGTAGCTTCAGGGTCACTTAGGGTCAGATTACAGCTGCAGACCTTGAGAGACAAGACCCAAAATGGAGCTAAAATCAGCATGATGAAATTGTGCATTTTTGTCTTTCTCGAGGAGACGTTTTCCTAAATTTGTTTCTATGTTAATTCCTGAATTAAAAGCATTATCTCACTTTCTTTGAACTCTGAATCCCCAAAATGTTTGAAGTTTCTCCTTTTTATGTAATGCGTCATTTTCATAGGTTTAATCAAATCAAAGCTGTAGATTTTTTTTTTCTCTCCTACCTTCTTTGCAGTCCTCTGCCCCCTTTCTGAATTTTAAACAGACCCCCGCTCACCTCCCTTTGCTCTTCACCAGCAATCTCCACCACCCATGGCATGGATTCTCTGGCAGATATTAAAACATTCAGCTTGTGGAAGCATTAAATATGCTAAGGACTTATTATTTTTTAAAAAAACTCCCACTTTGGAATATTCCACACCATTAGACCTCAACAGACGGCGCACAGCTTATCCTTTACATTGTGCCTTCAAATGGGAAAGCGCCGTTTCTAATTAGGTTATTGCCATGGAAGTCTTAAGTTAAATTGTGCATTGATATGCGGAGAAGCTCGCCACTCATTTGGCCCGGCAACGGCGGAGAGCAGCCACGTTGACGAGAGCCTTTTTTTTTTTTTTTTTTTTTTTTTTTACATGGCCTAAGAAAATGACAGCGAGGAGAGAGGAAGGATGTGACTGTAATCTCTCGCCGCTGCTCTTCTCTTTCTGGCTCTGGCTGGATGATCTGATTTTGTTAACAGCAAGCCTTGGGTAGATAGTGGCCGTCTGCTGCCGTTGCCCCCCTCCACCCACCCCTTTCTCTGTCTGCAGCTTAGTTTAAACATCTTGATTAGTGAGGTATCTTGCGCAAGAGCCACATCGTCCCTGGCAAGTAAGTCGGACACTTTTGTCGGCGAGACGGCAAAGGTGTGTGTGCACGTTAATGAACAATGGTTCATCGGGTGTGAGGGAGAGTTTGTATGTGCGAGTGTGTGTTTGAGCATTGGCAGGCTGCCAGGGGATGGACACAAAGGATGTTGAGTGGCTGGGCGTGTGGCACAGCATCACTGAGCTGCCTGTGGCCTCTGGGAGATGGACACAAACCGAGAGCGGGAGGGAAAACAACAGCTTTATCACTAAATAGCTTCAAATGTAGCAGCGTGTGTTGTCTAACTTGCATCTGTGCTTAACTGAAACATGTCAAGTGCTATGTCCTGTGTGTCTTGAATCGACACAAGCACTAACCTGTGCGTGCGTGTTCATGTATTTGGGCCTGCTGAGGTGTTTGTGTGCTTGCCTGTGATTATGAACACTCCTGCTTCCTGGATGTGTGTGTACGGGCCAAGTTTCCCCTCTGGAAGAAGGCGGGAGCATTAGGATGTTGCTTGTACGACTCAGTTGGCAGGATGGACACATGTGGTAGATGGCTAATGATAGCATGCAGTGTATAATGAGATCCTACTCTCCGTCTGTCTCCCCTACCTGGCATCATGCATTAACCATACAAGAGGAAGAGGAGGCACGCATGGTATTGACTTTTGAGTGGGTGTCTGCTTGTCCGTTGCTGGTTTTGTTTAGCACTCAGAGGTCAGTATGGCTGCAAGCGCCGCACATTTATAACAAGTGTTGTTTTGTGTGTGCGCGCGTGTTTTTTTTTTTTAAATATCATTGCAGCTCATTTTTTTGTACGAGTGGAATTTCTCCTCATCTGCACCTTTTGAGCTCTGCTAAATGGTTGTAAATTGATTTTGGATGTGCTGCAATGTATACACTTAACAAGCCAAATGGGTTCAGTTTGTAGGTTAGTGTGCGCTATCCATGTTCACAAGATTATTCTATTAATGTATTCCACATCCTCCTAATCCACAGTATGTTGTGAGAAGGAGGGAGACATTGGCAGTGGTCCATCTTCTTGCCCAGTAACATATATTTATCCTCTTCACTACACAATCCTCTAGGCTGCTCAAGTCCCCCAGGGGGTCCCAATGACATGCTTACTAATGTGTGCTTTGGAAACGGAGTGCTATTGTATCCCCTAAATCTCACAAAGCACTGTATGATTTGCCCATTGTCGTTAAATCGCTTTGCTTGTGCCAAGTACTTGCATCTCACAGAGGCTTAATGCTTTGAGGGTTTCAGGGACAGCTTCGAGTTCCTCTTTTGTTGATTTCGGGGAAAAGTGCCAAGACTGCTGCGCTGAATATTGTTTTGAGTATGGAGGAGGGAGGGGAAAAAGGGCCATTGCCAAGCGACTCCATTGAGCCTCGTGAATGGGCCATTCATATTTAGGAGAATCACCCAGATGCCATATTGTTGGCTCAACAACGCTAAATATTCTCCAACAAGGATGGGATTGTAACAGGTTTTTGAATTGTGCAAGTGTAGAAAGGACGTTGGGAAATTAGGGGGGAAAGTGTACAGCCTTCAGTCAGTCTCGTTGTGTGGTGAAAGGGTAAGCACTGAAGCCAAGACAAAAATAGACATGTGACATGATAATGTTTCCATTCTGCTGGAAATGTTTTATTTGTATTTACAGTCAGAATACTTTATATATGCAGGACAAGTCTATTATTGATTTTTCTTTAGTTTATTATATATTTCTCTCTCTAGCACAGACTGTGTATTCTATACAGTTTGAAGAATATTTCATATGTAAGCCAAAGTAACAACTTCACATTTGTTGATTTATTTACACTGTGGTAAGAATATTACATTTAATTTAAACTTAGGAAAAAAGGTTCAGTAAAAAGTAGGAATACTAAGTGGATTTGCCTTCATCTTCCTCTGTTGCATGTGTTTTTGTTTAAAAAAGGGTGTGGTGCTGTGAATAGGGGCCTCAGGACTGCAGGTGCATGTGGGATTCAAACACAGAGCAGCAGACACAGGCAGGATGTGATGGCTCGGGCCCACAAAGTCCCTTTCAGTGCACATTAAGCTCTAAACCACCTTGAAACTGCCACTGTAAGCAGTCGAACCGTTATTCCCGAGCAGTCGAAGGGTCTAAGACAGGACTTAGCAAAATGTCATTGTGGTCTTTTATGTCATGCATGCACTGAGTATTAATCACGGCTGGATCTGCGCCTGAGAGGCTGATCAAATTTATTGTTTGGCTGCACGGGACAGTAATGGGTGTTTAATTACTCAATAAAAGCCCTTTTATAGATTCCCAGGCCTCCTGTGTGTTGAGCAAATGGTATTGATCTGTCTCTGGGCTGCAACATGATAGCCTGTGAAGGAGAATTAGAGCCGTTAGCCTGCTAGCGTTTTCTCATTCATTAGCTGCATTAGCCAGAGGGTGGTTAAGACGTAGCATCATTGTTAATACCACGGTCTCAAAGGTGTTTGTGTCTGCCATGTGTTGTAAAGCTCTGCACACCTAATTTACACAAATATGGATTAGATGAGCAATGAATAACATTGACCAGTGTGGAAACTGTTTCCATAAGAGTCTCCACAGTAGAGGCGTTTTTCTTTAGGATTTTTCTCAGTGCCGAAGAAGCACGGTATAATCCACAGGACTAAATTCGACGACACCCTTCGCCAAGCTGTGAGCTGCATTAGCCGACGACCATCTAGGCCGCTTGTTTAATCCCACCACTTCCCCACCTTCTAATCTGTAATCTGACGGCTCCTCCACCTCGTCCTCCTCCTCTTCAAAGGCCTAATTCTGCAGCTCCGTCCTCCTGCTCAGCCCCTTGCACATAAACTACTCCAAAAGAGGAAAAGGCTGAATGACGCTCGCAGTGAATCTGACTGTGTCCTGATAGTTTCGTGTAAATGCATGCAAACGTGTGCGCAGGCCTTTGTGATGTCCACTGTATTGACTGGCCTTCCCTTTTTATTCCCCTTCTAACTGCAACTGCCTTGCATCTATTGTTCTTTTATGTTCACAGCATATTGCGGCTTCTGTGAACCAGCACCACTTTTCTTGATGCACAGTAAAACCACCACAATATCGCCCTTGATGTATCTATATCAAATGAACATGGCCTGTTACAGACGTTGTGGAGTCAGTTGGGTGGCTTTGTGGACAAAAAAGGGCCTGCAAGGGACCATGAAAGAGACATTGTCCAACATGGGCCATACAGTTCCTTTGTAGATAAATGGATTTTCATGCTTATCAACTCGGACACTGACATGAGTGAAAACTGTGGAGAATGTGGAATTATTCTCACTCCTCTGCCGTACACATGGACAACTGTAGTTTCAAGTGTGTGTGGTCTTGTATTGTCCGGCAGTGAGGGATTTTTATGGGTGTAACATTCCGTTTGGAAAAATATGCAATGTTAATGCTACAAATGTGCTGGCAATGGGACCATCTTTATCCATCTGTGCAAATATGACTCGTTGTTACTCGCTTAATGTCCCCATTCAACATTTTAACTGAAGGTTTATTCTAAGTTTATGTCATTGTTGCTTGATGGCCAGGTGATCAGCAAAAATACTATATTTTAGCAAACATCATTTATATGGATCCGTAATTATTAAATAGGGGTCAGTTAAATGTTTATGTAAGTGAACATTTAAGGGATTTTGACAGCTTGTCATTGCAGCCTACAAGGTCATATTCGTTTTCACAACAGAATTATAGCAATTTTATCATATTAAGCGCATAAAAATCCATAAACTCACACTTGCACTTGTCTGTAATTCCTTAAAGTAGCATGTAATCAATTGAGAAAGTATAATAACTAGAAACAAGCATAAAGTTTGCACCTGAGAGCAACAGTTTCCAACCCACACAGGCGTAAAACCAGCCTTGTGTTTCTCGTTCTAATCCCAGGCACACGTGTTCACGTATGCAAGCGTGCCCACACACATCCACAGAAGCACACGCAGACACGCATTAAACCCTGTTCACATTCCACTGCCTGTGGGGCACGAACGAGAAGCGATGTGTACTCGATGCGGAGCCAGTGATCTAGGTAATCTGCCTGTGCTGTGGGACAGGTCTATTGGTCCACAAATCAATTGGCTTCATGTCCGTGCCATTAGGCTAACATGGCGCTGCTGAGGCGCTGAGAGCGGTAAACAGACTGTTTAATTCCCCTGGACCTCAGCCAGGTGGACACTCCTCCTCCTCCTGCTTCCTCCTGATCCCTCTGTTTTATATACAGTGTGTGTATATATATATATATATATTTTTTTTATTTTCTTCTCCCGTCCTCTTGCATTCCCTTGTCCTCTCCACTTCAGTCAGTGCGGTTACTCTCGGTGGACAGGTGCTTACAGGAATATTGCTAGGAGGGACTGTGTGTGTAAAGAGGAGAGATTTTGGCCAATGAACCCTTGTTGTGCTCTGTCCTCCAGTACTGTGTCTATACTCAGTAAGTGATCCCTTGGGATGCAGTACACACATCCAGCATCCCTCTCTCTCTGTGTCTATCTCCCTCTCTCTTTCTTTCTATTTCTCAGACTGTCTTTCTCTCTTTGTTTCTCTCTGCGTATATGTTTCTCATTTCTGTCCTTCTCCTTATATATTTCTCTCCCATTTCCCTCCTCCCCTCCCCTGTTTCTCCAGACTGAGGCAGCAAACAAGTACTGTAATACGAGCGAGACGCATCAAAAACAAACACACACACTCATGATTAGAAAAATGCAGATTTCTGTCCCGGCTGCAAGAAGTTTACCACTTCCTCTTTGGCAGAGCTACACCAAATAAAACAACACCTCCGTCAAGCTTTTACTTTCCGTATATGGCGCAGCTAATGACTTAGCTTGTATAACGTCAGCAATTCAATTTATCCGTCTCACCGCTGCACTGCGTGTCCTGTACTGTGCAAGACTTTGAGCTACAGTATGGTAATTGAGCCAGCGTGTCTTGACAGATGAGTGTTGTTGGCAGTGTCACTGTTGTGTGTCTCATTTCCTGCGTGCTTTTGGGGATTGACTGATAAGAGGCCTGTAGCCACATCTGAGAGCTCCAGCTAACAACCTGATGAACGGCGGCATTAAAACACTGCTCCAGGACAGAGCGAGACGATAAATGGATAATTATTACCACTGTGATTTTTTTATATATATATATAATGACATTTACTGTAGCTGTCCCACGATTTGATGTTTTTAGGTCTTTGTGTATAACAACAAATCAGAGATTTTTTTGTGTTGTTTTCATCTTCTACTCCATTTGCATCGTCTCTGCACTTTAATGCCATCTTCATCTTTCTGTATATTTTCTATAGTTTTTTTTAGTTTTGCATCTTTTACATCACATTTTGAATCAGTCTTTTTTTTTTTTTTTCTCACCATTGTCACTTTGCATTTGTTACATCATTTTTGTATTTTTTTTTGTGTCTTCAATATTATTTTCATCCTGTTGCATCCTTCATTTCATTTTTGTCCCTTTGCATTTTTACAAGGGATGTCAAACAATTAAAACTTTTAATCTGATTACTCACAAGGTCACTGTGGATTAATTTAGATTAATCACGATTAATACACATTTGTTATTTTTCATTTTGGGGGGCGGCAACAACACTTATGACAGAAGG
>JAQQAE010015873.1:0-11921 GCA_029823295.1 Pseudamia nigra
GAACAATAATGAATGAAATAAACAATGAATAAAAATGTCAAAATTCAAAAAAATTATAAAAAATGAATGAAAATGAGAAGAAGATTTAAAAAAATTCAATTATATAATACAATAAACAGGTCTGAACAAAATCCTAAACAAAATGATCATAAGTTGATAAAAAAAAAATCAAACTGGTTAACTAAAATAAACTAATGAATAAAATATAGTATGTATTTTTTAGGAACAAAAAATCCTAAAATGTACAAAAATAAAGAAACATCAAAACAATAATCAACGAAACGAACAAAAGAGAACAAAAAAGCCCACAAAAAAATGTAAAACAAAATGAATGAAAAATGAAGAAGATAATCAAGAAAATGAACAAAAGTCATCAAATTAGGACACAGAACTTATTCGAATTAGCAGAATAATAAAGAATTGTAAAATAAATGAATAAACAAGGTGAAAAATGTGAAAAACACTCCAAAGCCTATATTTCAAAATAACAACCCATAACAAATAAACCTGAAATCACACAATAAAGCAACAAGAATTAAATTTGGTTATATCCATGAAAAGCTTTACCAGTGAGAGTGTTTCCTCCTTTGTACGGCAAATTCTTCACAGCATCGATGACGGCTTCTTTTGTGGTGAAAGCGTTCAGATGCCACTCTATCCTGGGATCCCCACTGTACTGAGCCAGACCTACACCAACATACACAGACACATCACATCAGTGAAAATACCTGCTGTAGCCATGTGGTCAGATGTATGTGCTAAAAGCATGCAAACAGCCATCAGAAGACCTTCAGACAGACTGTTTAGTACAGACCCACCTATTCTTGTCTTGTCAAAGCCAACATCAAAAGCATTGACAAGATTTTCTAGAAAGAGGCGAACCAGTCGGAAGTTCAATCGACCAATGCTCCAGGAGCCGTCAACGAGGATCACGATGTCTGCAATCGCTTCAGTATGGCATATGAATTGATCCACTGGAAAAAATGACAGGAAAGAAAAGATGAGATATTTTGATCTTTTTATCTTTGAAGCAAGCGTCCATACATAAATCTTCCATTTATGCAGGTCACAGGGGCAGCAGCCTAAACAGAGGAGCACAGGCTTCCCACACCCCAGCCACCCGTTATAACTCTTCTGAGTGGACGGCAAGGCATTCCCAGGCCAGCTAAGGGGTGTGGCTCCTCCAGCATATCTTGGGGATACCCCAGGACTTTTTCCTAGTTGAACATGCTGAATCACCTCACGTCACGGAGGCATTCAGATTAGATGCCTGAGTGACCTCAACTGGATCCTCTGGATGTGGAGGAGCCCGGTTCTACTCAGAGCTCATCCAGGGTGACTGAGCTTCTCATTCTATCTCAGAGGATGAGCCCAGCCACCCCACAGAGGTAACTCATTTCAACCATTTGCATCCAGGATCTTATTCTTTCAGTCATGTCCCAACTCTTGACCGTAGGTCAGGGTAGAAACATAGTTTACCCGGTAAATTGAGAACATTGCTTTTTGGCTCAGCTTCTTCTTCACCACGACTGGCCAATAAAGCATCTGCATTATTACTGTACCAATGCCACACTGATCCACCTGTTGATCTCACGCTTCATCCTCCCTTCACTCATGAATAAGACCCCAAGATACTTAAACTCCTCTACTCGGGCAGCAAGAATCAGATTTAGCCAAAAACACAGAACAATGGACAGTCAATGCTTTAATTTTAGATGTGCAGGTTTCTCAGTCCAAACCCAGAAATCACATCAAATAAATGAAATATATGATCTATTTTACTGTTTGCTCAAAAATAAAACACTTCAGATCTGCAGGTCCCACTTCATCTTTACTGAACACTTTCACTGTAACAAACAATCAGATACCAGATGTTTGCACGTAATGGAGAAAACACAAAGGCACAATCAAACGTTCTCTTGTGACTCCAGTTTCATTAAAAAGGATTTGAATGGTTTTGAAATTAAACCTGCAGTTGATTCCTCCCACATCCAAGTCACAGAGAGGAGACACGTGAGTTGGCATGTGCAGCTCTTAAAATAACAAGAATTTGTAGAATAACAGTGTATGAAAATATTGAGACACATGAGTATTGCAATGATGTTTTGTGGTGCTCTATTGACTTACGAAAACAATGCAGTGCTGTAAAAAATATTTACACCCTTTCTGATTTTTTAAATGTATATTTCTCTCTTAAATGTTTCAGATCAAACAAATTTTAACATTATAATGTAGTGTAACGACAAAGATGGCACAAGTAAATACAATATGCAGTTTTAAATAATGTTTAAAGTAAAAATGTTTATCAAGGGACAGAAACTATCCAAACCTACCGGGCCCTATGTGGAAAAAGTATTTACTTAGTGTATTATGTATTGAATTAATTGTCATGAATCCCTAAATTGTTTTTAAAGATGGGTAAACTGTCTGTGACATATAGGTTTCTGAAGAGCCATTTGGAACCTCAAACAAGGAGCTTCTGGTTGTCAAAAATGAATTTAAATGTGGAGCGTAAGTGGAGCTGAATTTGTTTAAATGAATGGTGAAGACCTCTGACGCAAATACACCTGTCAATCAAAGCACTGATGCCCTTATTTATGCTCAAATATAGGCATTTGGATCATATACTGTTAGTGGACAAGTTATATAAAGATTTAGCCCTGGATCACTTGTCATAATTGATGTAACCATGAATTCTGCTCTCTACCAGAAAATTCTGAAGTAAAATGGCCAGACATCAGTTTATGACATCAAGCTCAAGTTTACTAGGGTTATGCATCAGGACAAAGATTTTAAACACACCATCAAGACCAGCTCTGAATGATTCAAATTGATTGAGATGCTGTGGTGGGACCTAAAACAGGCTGTTCATACTGGAAAACCCTTCACGGTGGCCAAATTAGGACAATTCTGCAAAAGAGAATGGGACAAAATTCCTCCACGGCAATGTGAAAGACTTATTGCCAGTACCACTAATTGTTGTTGTTGTAACCATGGATGGCAGTTAATACACGAAATTGCTTTTTAAAAACTGCAGGTTTTATTTGCTTTGGCTATTTTTGTCTGATATTAACATTTCTTTGATGATCTGAATCATTTAGTGTGACAATTACACAAAAAAAGAAATCAAGGATATTTTATCACAGCACTGTATATTGCTTTTTAATTAGTAGCCAACACTGAAAGACGCATAGCAGACATTGATTCATTTTGTGATGACCTGTAGATTGCAGAGTTGTAATTTACCATCAGCAATTTGAAAACCTTTATAGTAGATTAAAATAGATGCACTGTAACTCCTGTATCGTGATTGGTTATCTTACTGTAGAAATGCATCCGTAAATGCCACATCTTTATCATTTATTTAGTACACCTTAAAAAGTACAGTTACACAGCTTTTCCCCTCTCACACACACACACCTAGAAGCTCATTTATCTTAATCTGTAACTGCTCATCTGTCCACGGTGACATCCCTTAAACGAACACCTCCACTTAAACTTGCATCATCAATTTCTTATCTGTCTGCAAAAAAATCACAGTGAATAACAAAGAACATGCTGATAGAGTTAGACGTTTATGTCTAAAAGAAATAATCAGGAGAAATGCTGACTGAAGGAAATGTGAGCTATTACTTTGCACTTTGTTTAGTACATTTAATTCTGAGGGAAGACAGATGACAGATGAAGGAGTACGTGACATAAGTCTCACTGAAATAGCCCACTGTAAGACCCCAGACATACAGTACATACAGTAAATATGACAAACTTACATAGATAAAGTGAAAGGTCACATGTATTACTATGCTCCAAAAACAGATGATGACTGAGGTGAGAGCTGAGGGTTTTTACTCTACCCTCCACATACTACTAGGGATGGGATTTGATAAGAATTTAGCCATTCTGATTCCATTATTGATACTGCTTACTGCTTATCCAAATCCTTAACATTTCTCATATTGATTCTCACTGGTTGAAGAAGAATACAAAGAGGTTTCTTTCAATAACATTTTGTTTTTATGACATGTTTCAGCTCTGAGATTTTAACCCGATACCAAACAGGGATTAGTTGTTCTGCTAAACTGCTTCTGTTTGGGGTTTGTATTTTGAGTTGAGAATCTTTATCATGTCCCTACAGAAAGTATAAGACTGAGAATAAATTACAACTAATCATATTTGTCAGAACTACAACATATGCCTTTAATATTTCATAAAATAAGAGGAATCTTATTGAAAGTCAGGGGCATCTACTGTGAAAAAACCCTTTACCACAAACCTAGTCAGTGCTCAGTGACATTTATTTATTTTTTTCTCAGTCATTCTATTCTCCCTGCCTCAGTGAAAGCAGTAGGTAGTGCACAGTGTTATCCGCAGCAGCTTCTGAGCCAGTCTGACTCTGGCAGTCATCATCTACATGTAATGAATGGAAATGGATGTTATTTGTATAGTGAAAGCTCACACAACCAATCAAATAGCACAAAATAAGACAGTAGACAGAATTTGAAGGTGGTATTGACACTAACTCTTGTGACCGATGCCGCACTAATGTTAGTCGCACTGCTGCTGCCTAGCAGGCTGTCAGATACATGACATTGTGTGCTGCATGAAATTACATGCTGGGTGAACAAAGGTATTTCCTCCCTTACATGAAATGACAGCTTTGCAAATATTGCAGGAGGTTCTGCTATCGTCTTTATGTGTAGAATATAACCACTCTTTCGAGTGCTTCTGCCTGGCGAGATGTTGGATACGTTATAAACAAACCAGCATTGTGTGCATGTGACGTCATTGTGTAAATGACAGG
Organism: Pseudamia nigra; assembly: GCA_029823295.1. NCBI lineage: Eukaryota > Metazoa > Chordata > Actinopteri > Kurtiformes > Apogonidae > Pseudamia > Pseudamia nigra. The sequence continues at coordinate 4,802 of JAQQAE010015873.1, forward strand.
ATTGATAACGGAATCATTAAGGCAAGCACTGTAGCGATCCGAAGGAATTGATCCACGGGAAGCCGGTTCTCAACAAGAATCGGTTCTTGATACCCATCCCTGTACACTACAACTTTGTGGTTGTATATTCCAAATGAGAGAAGTAGGAAGCCAAAAAATTAAAAAAAAAACTTCTTTTGGTGCTGATTGGTCAAAAAAAAAATCTGAAATATGTTTTCGGTCTTTGTTTTAATTGTCAGTGTCTTAAAAACCCAAACATATTCCGTCTGTGGTTTTAATCATGGTGTGACTGATAAGTGTCTCTCCCTTCCTAATTTTTTATTTTCTTGCATGTTTGTCACACTTAAGTATTTCAGATCATCAAACAAATTTAAATATTAAACAAAGATAACACAAGTAAACACAAAATGCAGTTCTTACATGGCCCTGTGTGGGAAAGGGCCATGAAACAAAAATGGAGGACTTGGAAAACTTGCTGCGGTACATGGAACCATGTATTCTGCTGTCTACCAAAAAATCCTAAAAGAGAATGTCTGGCCATCAAGCTGAAGCACACTTGGGTTCTGATCCAAAACACATCAGCAAGTCCACCTCTAAATGGTTTAAGAAAAACAAAATTAAGACTTTGGAGTGGCCTAGTCAAAGTCCTGACCAGAATCTGCTTTAGATGTTGTAGTATGAGTTTAAAAAGGCGGTTCATGTTCGAAAACCCTCCAATGTGGCCAGTGTTTTGATTGACTGAACTCTGTGTATTCATTGTAACAGTGTGGTTTAACTCTAAAAAGAATGAGGTTATGCTGGTGAAGGAGAATTGTTAGGCAACATTCCCCTCGTTTAATCTGTCAGATAATATGTTAAATGTTGTGTTTAAACTTAAATATCTTGGTCATATCTTGGATAATGTCCTTGGTGATGATGATGAAATTCAGAGACAGTACTGTAAATTGTATGCAGAAGTTCACATAGTGGCACGTAAATTTAACATGTTCTGGTAAGATTCAAATAGCTCTCGTTAAAACCTACTGTACATCACTGTATACTGCCCACTTGTGGTGCAGCTGTCGTAAAGGTAAGTTTAATAAGTAACAGGTGGCATATAATGATGCACTTAGAATTTTACTGAATGTCCCTCGGTGGACGAGTGCCAGTCAGATGTTTGTGCAGAGTGCTGTTCTGACTTTAGATCCTGTCATTAGAAATCTTATATAAAATTCATGATGCATCTTTAGAATTCAAAAAACGAAATGATTAAGGCTTTAAAAATGCGTAGGATGTGCAGTATCAGGTACACTTTGAGTTTTTGGAGGCACTGGAGCAGGGGCTTATATGCCTGATAGAGGTCATTCATTCCCTACTTTAAATTTATTTTTAACCTGTTGTCTGTCCTTATCTTTTATATATGTATATGGGCATTTCTATGTCTGAAATAAAGATTGAATGTTTGATTGCTTGTCATCAGTGCCACCACATGACTGACTCAAGTTGACTGTGGCCTCCTATTGGCTGCTGGCCTGTGTGCCAGCTGTTACTGCAGCCTTGCATGTCCATCAGAGGAACCATTTTACAACCTACAAGACAGTACAGAGACACTATAAACACAGCTACCAGTTAACGCATCATGAAACAAATCAACATGATAACCAGTACATTAATTTGTAACATTTGCACAAAGTTGCTAAAGTCCAGTGCACACTGCTCGTGAACCTGAATGTCACAATAGTAGGATGTGACCAGATAGTCCATAACAGTAACTCCAGTGGGTCCACAAACACTGCAACTGGCGATGTGTTCAGTGACAAATCCTCACCCAGATTGCAGGGGTGTGTGTCCACAGGACCAGTAGAGCATGTCTCTGACGCTACTGTTGTTCAGTATGACAGGCAGGGAGGATTCAGCATGATGGTTTGGAGGGATCAGCACCAACTACAGGACTGATCAGATTGTGGTGGAAAACTGAACAGGCAGAGGTACCAATGTCTTAATCAGAGGCTGCCACAAGTGAGGAGTGATGAACAACTGCAGGCTGCTCTCATCCAGGAATGGAGAGCAATTCCTCAACAGTACTCCATGTGCAGACAGGTGAATGATTACATCCAGAGGATGCAATGCAAACCTCGTACTCGATGTTGAACATAAATATAGTGTTGGTCTTTAGAATTTATTTAAAACACAAATTTGTGGGTTTTTTGACGAGTTAGAAATCAACTTCACAAATTACTCATGTGGTTTCTTCTTTTCTGTTGCAAATCTTGTCTTGCCATTGAATATTAGATTGAATACTGCTGATCATGCAAGATATTTCTCAACCCCAAGTGTTAATATGTAAAAGTAAATGTGAACCATGGTTTTGGCAGGCAACATTTAGTCGCTCTACCACCTGTAATACTTGTGTTCCCATCTCATTCCAAGATCACTTCGAGCTTTAAATGTAAAAACAGGACATTTTAAAATGATAAAGCAATGTTTTACAGGAAGTGAATTTCCAGACAGCCTTCTGTCTGCTGTCTTCGTCTGTCTGACTGTTGGAACCATCCATCTGCTACAGGCGACAGACGAAGGAGAGCGGAGAAGACAACAAGGTCAGGACATAACGGATAAAAAGAGTATAGGAGAGGAAAGGAGAGACATACTGTACAACAAACAAACAAGATCTTTAAAGAAAGTCTCAGGCTAAATAATTCAGAAAGAACCAAAAATAAACTGTAGGCGAAAATCCTCAAAGCAGACGCACACTGTGAACTGAGAGAGGCCGTGCAGTGAGTGTGTTAGTATCTCTAATAACTGCTGTTGACACTTTGGTGAACAGAGGCCAGAGACTCTCATGGTATGGATTCACACAAAGGCAGTGGGTTAGTGAGTGATGGGAAAAACCATCAAGAGCAATGGTGGAGATGGTACACAGAGGATTAGAGGCTTGGTAATTGCACCTAATTACACATTACTGGCCAAAGAAAACTGCTGGCAGCGTGGTGGGAACGTTTTTCAGCTAGGTCTGAAACTGGTGTTTTACTTCTGAACTCAGGGCCATTACTCGTCTTCACATTTCCCCCACCAGCACATGTACACAGTCAGCAGCAATTTGCTGCCATTCATTTGTACCACCAGTCTAAAGTTTGGACACGTCTGAAATTATTTAGTAAACAAAAAAGTGTTAAACAACCCAGAACATGCCTGCTCATTGGTATCCTGTTCTCCTTCCTGTAACCTTGCAATTACAATCACTGATGGGCATTCATTAATCATTCGTTATTATAGGTTTATAAATAAGTACATTGTATACAAACAGAATATTTAGTCAGATTCACAATAATTACCCGGGCTGACATAGCAGATGTGACTGAATGTATTATGTAGCTCTGGTACAAACCAGTTGTAATTTAACTGGATTGTCATTAAATTGTTTGCTTTCATTTCTATGTGAGGTTTCTTAAATTGAAAGACATTCCTTAAAGCTTTGTCAAGATTTTCAACACTCAAAAAGTCCAAGGTAGTCTGACAAAATAAAAACCCTTTATTCAGATGGTTAATACGTGACTAGATTCTAAAAACATGGATTGAGTACAGTGTGTACACTGAGGAAGGCTGTGTTTTAGAATTTCATCACCACACAGACATTTGTGTAAAGGGTTTTTCCAGATTTTCTTCCCTTTCTTGAAGGCAACTGGGATGAAATTGTTTTATCCACCTGAAATCAATCTGAATAAAATTTCATAATCAACGCGCAAAACTCCCACTGTTTTGGAAAATAACCCACAATTACATCAAAATTACTTGCAATCATGTCACAGATAAGTCAAAAAGTGATGCACAGAATGTAGACTGGAAAAACAGGAGATGGAGATCAAAGTGGTTTAGCCATAAACCGACATATACAACACACCTGTTAGATGGAAATTTTTACACTGTGTTACCTTAAACTACTTTTTTTGGTTTATTTTATTTGTTATTTTTACTATTGTTGGTGATTAATTTGTGAAATGTTGTTTTATTATAGCTTAATTACAGTGTTTTTAATTGACAGTAACTTTGGTTCCTACCGGTGGTTCTTTACAATTGTTGAGTTTTTAGTGGTACGGGACCTCTCTGTTGTTGGGTTCTTAGTGGTGCTAGTCTTCAGTAACAGCTGGTGAAATTGACCTGTCATGTTTGGAGTGTGTTTAAGAAGACATTATAAAAACCTAAACGATAACCTGAGTACACTCACAGCCCAGAGAGACATGCTACTTATAACCAAGGGACAGAGCTAAGCAGTATTTGATCTCAGTAGGCCTGCTATTGTAAAGAGAAGACAGTCAATAATTGCTTTAAGAAATGAAGATCAGTATCCCAAAAAAATCTGCAGAACTCTGAATGTGTCTCTGAATATACGGTCTCTAAAACCATCATTGTCAAAAAGTAAGCAAATGTGTTATTTTTTTCTAATATGATTGGCAAATACATTTGATGAGATAATGCAATGAATGTGCAATGCTGTCATCAAAGCTAAATGTGGTTACTTTGGACAATCCATTCAGTCATTCGTTGGTCACCCATTAACCCGCATAACAGTTGGGAGTGGAGACTGGAGCCTATCACAATTAGCTTAGAGCAAAGACAGTGTACACCCTGGATGAGTCCCCACATCATGGCAGGACTGTGGACAATCTAAAATCTAAAATATAGTCCAGGTTTATTAACACTTTTTTTGTTCTACATGATCTCATAGATGTTCTTTTACATTTTGAATGTCTTCAGTGTTAATGTTAAAAACAATAAAAATTTAAAAAACACAGAAGGAGAAGGTGTGTCTAAACTCTCTACTGGCAGTGTACGTACAAGGATACATAAAATATGTAAATGTTGAAGGAAAATCCTTCAAGTCCTAGTGGTATTTAATATTCCTTGTCTCTGTTCACAGCCAGACTGTGAGACAACAGCAGGCCGGTCAAAGGGCTCAGTGCTCCTTTGGAGCCCCATCTGCCTTTGTTCTCTTCTTTTCTACCTCTTTCCTTCTCATCTAGCACACTCACTAATGGTCAAAGTGCAGTTACAGGATAAAAGTGCAGAATTGTGACTGTGAGCACGCATGAAAAAGAAACAAAGCATGAACATGAGAAAAGGAAACTACTGAAGAACGAAGAAGGAACTCCAAGGCAGAAGCAGTGTATTTAGATTTGATGAAATACCACAGATATACAGTTCTGACAGATTGTGTGGCGCCAACTCATTGCTTTGTCCCAGTGTATGGTTTCTTCTTCTCTTCTGCCTCTTTTCAACACTCCATTTCACTCTGTCCATCCTTGTGGGTAACTAATAGGAGACAGGCTTTCTTTGGCCCCAAAAACCTTCCTTAAACACTCCCCTAGTTAAACAAACTGCCACAGTCAAGCACACGAAATGTCTGTCTCTACTTTAATATGGTTTGGTTTTTGTTCCGGGACCAAATGTTCACTCTAGGAGAGAAAAATCAAGAAAATCCAATTAACAGATGTGTCAAAGGTTTAAGAAGTCACAGTTAAGGTCAAATTTGATGTTTAGATCAAGGTAAGTTGTGGACTTTGCCAAAGTTTAAACTTATTTCTGCACATTAGCCATAGAGTTACATGGTTGTAGTCAATGTTCATTTGACAAATCTGTAATACATTTAGCAGACTCTTTAGTTACACTCTTTACCGACAGTCTAATGTCATGGATGGCGGCAGTACTACGGGTACAGCTTGGCTACTTTTCTCCTCTCTGCTGGAGAGCATAATAAAGCCAAAAGACCCACGTTTCAACCAAGGTATAAATGACAGGATCCATTGGCTAACATGCTGGGAGGGAGTTTCACTGTAGAAGCCATGGAGATCGTTTTTTTGTTGTTAAAATGTTTTGCACGTCAAATGAAATAATGAGCAAGAGGGCAAGTCTTTCTGTTTCGGAGTATATGACTCACAATGCAACAGTGCAAATGACGTCACGCTGCAGTTGCACAGGCTGAAAAGTAGAAAGTCAACTTAGCAGTGGATATATACAGTTTGAGTGCTGTACAAAAGAAAGTATATGCAAACTCTGCACGCTTTCAAATGATCCATCTGCAGCTAGTGTTAAAATCACAAAGCCACATAAATAAGTTTTTAAGTTTCTGGTTGTTTTAACAGATATTATCATTAATCACAAACTCAGTTTTAGGCTGGTCTGGAGAGGAGTGCAAAGAAATACACAGTGCTTACTTAAATACAATACTTTAGTTACAGGGTCAGTCCTACTGTATGTTCCCAACCCTATATTCCTTGGTCCTATGCCAGGCTAAGGGGTAAGGCTAAAAAAACAGCAATAGTAGTGAAAAACACAGGCTTTTGCAAATTCAGACAGAATTTCCAAAGTAATTCCATGTGTACATCAGTTTCAAAGATTGGCTTGACAAAACACAATAACTTGTTTTATGCTGTTCTACAGGAGAGTAATAGATTTTCAGATTAAGAAAATGTTAATGTTCTACATCAGGGATGCTTATTACTGTACGTTGATTGCGCGCTACAAGTAGGTCTCAACAGCAGTGTCGGTCGACCGCGTGACATTAAAAAAAATAGACGTCAGACTATCATCTATCCAATAACTTGACTGATTTACAGCACATGTGCTCAATACGTCAAGTAGTGTGGGTAATTGCATGACATTAAAAAAAATATCCACCCTGTCACTTGATTGATTTACAGGGCAGCCAGTCAAATGACATCTGACTTTTTCTGACCCTTACAGTAGGTCACTGCGCATGAGCAAACAACCAATGTGCAGCAAGGAGCTGGACCAAGTAAGAAGACAAAAATGTATCACTTTCATACAGAATGGGAGGAGGACTTTTTTCACGATTGTCAGCAGTCATTGGTCACAACATCTTTCAAAAGCAAAAGCCACCACCCAAGCACAGTTCTGGGTGAGTCGAATCATCAGTGTAAACTCAGGTAATGACAAAAAATGTACATAGTTAATTGTGTTGTGCAATATTGTCTCATGTCTGAAGATTTTCAGTCGTCCAGGTCATGGTATTCAAGGTGTGTGGTTTTCCTTCTGTCGACTGGACTGGACCCCCGCACCAGGCGTCCTGGAACGCAGCTTCTAAACTTAGGGGGACAAAGGTGATGTATATGTGCTGTGGACG
>JAQQAE010015874.1:0-11921 GCA_029823295.1 Pseudamia nigra
CGTGGTATGGGCTCGGGGCAGGGGGGCCCTTGCAAACTCCCTGCCCCGGGGCCCAGACCCACCTTAATCCGGTCCACAACAAAAGGTTTCCCACCCTGAGTTGAGCTCCAGTCCCATGCACGCCAGGTGTGGGACTCAAGAACTTGCTTAAGATCCACACATTATTCACTAAGAAGTTACAAAAGATGTCAGAAAGCTCTACCCTTACGCCGAATGTTGTGGAAATTTGTCCATTAGTTCTTGCATAATCTTGCTGACAAACAAACAAACTGACCTGAAAACCTCCTGGTGGACAGAAAGCATGAATGAACAAAAATCAGAAAAAAGTCTCTAGCTGTCTTTGATGTGCAGTTGCTGGTTGTGGATTGGTCCACTGTCTGTGGATGTCGTCCAGTGTCTGTGTTGTCTATTGTGCTATCTCGACTCTTTTGTTTTGTCTCTCCTCTGTTCACTAACCTCAACCAGTCGAGGCAGAGCCGCTGGTTCTGCTGGAGGTTGTATTGTACGTTAAAGGAAGTTTTTTCTCCTGCCCGTCGCGTTAGGTTTGCTCTCGAGTTTCCACTGGGTTTGCTCTCCATATAGCCTTGAGGTTTTGGCCTTGAATTGTGAGATAATTTTGAAATATAATCGAATTAAATCAAAAAATATGCCACTTGAAGAAACTTTCAAAACAACGTAAAACAGTAAAAGTTTGTTCATTCATTTGATTTTATCTGAAGCACTTTAAAAACACAAACTAAAAGCAGCCCAAAATGGACAGTTTTGGAGCACTTTAGCACTTACAATCCAACACTGAATTCTGTTGGTCGCGTTTTTAATATCTTAAGCCCTGAGCCCATTTCTGTGAAAATCACATACATACCTACAATAAATCATGTGTTTCTCAGCTTCTACATCACCTACATGTTTAATCTTAGTGTCTTAAAAGCTCCTAAAACATCTCATTCTTTGTGTTAAAATACCGCAGAAACTATGATTTATGATTTAATTCACAAACTGAAGTTGTTGCTGACCAGTTCAAAAACCCTTCAAAACCACATAAAACAGGAATCCCAAAATAGAGAATTGCTAATCTCTTCAGAGTGATCTAAAACACCAAAACCAGTCCAAAATGTCCAATTTTTCATCACATAGCTTTATAATCCAAAGCTTATGTCTGTTTGGTGATCACCTATTAAAGCCTTAAAACTCCGCTACATAGCTCTGTAAACACAAATGCCTCAGAAATTATCTAAAACTCTGTACTGTATATGGCAATGTGTCCAAAATGATCAGTTTCAGAAACATAATAGTTTACCAACATTTTAGCGACATTAGACAATACTTGGAAAAAGCTTTTGAAAACACCTCAGTGTATATTTGATACTCACCTGAAAATCTGTCAGGTGCCATTCATTGACATCATTAACCGGCGTTAAACACACACACTCATAAACAAAGAACTGAGAACTGATCCAACATGTCAACAGGGTTTGAATAAGAAGCAAAGTCTCCCTCAACTACACTGTGAACTGAACCTTCTGTGACTTCTACCTCCTGTAATTATTGTTTGGACGACTGTTAGATCAGATGCATTGTCCGTGACTGCAGCAATCAGGTTTACTTGGAAAAACATACCTTGGCTTTTGTGTTGGTCTAATACTTTGGCACAAGGTGAACTCATAACTTTGATTCTAACTGCTCACATTTGCACTATTACATTATAGTAATAGTGAATGTTTGCAGCTAAATAAGGTTTATGAGCTACATTAACTTAGTATACAACAACTTCGAGATGCACTTGTGCTTATTCTAATTAATTTTGTGACTCTCCTCCAGATTTGTCCTCTGGCAGCAGCAAGTCAGCAGACAGTACTATCACATCGCTGTGCTCTAGAACGGACATTAAAAGCAGACCCAACAGTAAGTCAACAAAACAATGATAAGCTAACGCTTTGTTTTGCACAATATAATGAGCAACCCTTTCTTTTCTTTTCTTGCAGAGACAGGTGTCTGCCTGCCACATCAAATGGAACAAAAGCAACACAAACAAGGCGACAGAGTAACTGGATCATCAGCTGTGAAAACTGAGAAGCTGGTGAAGACATTGTAATGATGACATAAAGTGGGGTGCAAATGTTTAGGCACCCTGGTCAAAATTTCTATTAATGTGAACAATGAAGCCAGGGGAAGATGAAATAATCTCCAAAAGGCATGAAGTTATAGAGGAGACATTCCCATTACATGTAAAAAAAAATCAGGTTTTATTTTTAGCTTTTACATTTTCAAAATAACAGAAAAGGAAAAAAGGTGACAAAAATTTGGGCACCCTGCATAGTAAATACCATAGACTATATATTACTGGACAAAGTGACCATGACAAACAAACAGTGTTGTTAGAGTAAACACAAACAGCTGCAGTCAAGTGTATCTCATGTGTAACTATGAACATATTGAATAAATAGAAGATACGAAGGTCTGAATCGGTCCGACTTCGCTATAGTGAGCTGCTGCTACAGCGACATGTCAATCAAACCCCAGCACACCAGTCATTTGTCGGATTATTTGCCGTAATATCTTAATAATGAAGCAAAAAGTTAAAGATGGACCATCACATTACTTATTACAGGGTCCAAATAAAACGTTTGAGACCACAATGACCCATGAAAAATTTATTCGCTTAGTATTTTCAGAGAGAAGTCCAATGCATCTCTATGGGAAAAAAGCTTCTTGGAGCCGGACGATCGATTCCCCAGCCGCCAAGCAGTGGGATTACAACGTAAAGTTACTTCTGCATTGGCCTCACCGAACAGCCCTGGTCGTTGCCCCTGGGTTAATACCTCATAGACCCCCCTTTGGCAAGCTGAGACCTTAATTAACCTGACAGGGTCATGGCTTGTTCACAATCATCCCTAGGAAAGACCAGGTGATGCAAATTTCCAAGCATTTCTGTACAGTGAAAACAGAGATTCATCCATAAAAAGAGCACCTCTCTAATGTGCCAGATGCCATTGAACATGAGCATTTGCCCACTCAAATCGGTTACGACGACAAACTGCAGTCAGGTCAAGAGGATGATGAGCATGCAGATGAGCTTCCCTGAGACGGTTTCTGACAGTTTGTGCAGAAATTATTTGGGAATGCAAACCGATTGTTGCAGCAGCTGTCTGGATGGCTACTCTCAGACGATCTTGGAGGTGAAGATGCTGGATGTAAAAGTCCTGGGTAGGTGTGGTTACACGTGGTCTGCGGTTGTGAAGCCGATTAGATGTACAGTAATGGCAAAATCTTGGAAACGCCTTTGGAGATGGCTTATGGTAGAGAAATGAACATTCAATTCACCGGCAACAGCTTTGGTGGACATTCCTGCAGTCAGCATGCTCATTAAACACACCCTCAAAATTTGCAACATCTGTGACGTTGTGTTGTGTGACAAAACTGCACATTTTAGAGTAGCCTTTTATTGTGGCCAGCCTAAGGCACACCTGTGCAGTAATCATGCTGGCGAATCAGCATCTAGATATGCCACACCAGTGAGGTGGATGGATTATCTCGGCAAAGGAGAAGTGCTCACTAACACAGATTTAGACAAATTTCTGAACAATATTTCAAAGAAATGGACTTTTTGTGTACATAGAAAAAGTCTTCAATCTTTGAGTTCAGCTCATGAAAAATGGGAGCAAAAACAAAAGTGTTGCGTTTACATTTTTGTTCAGTGTAAAACCTGATTTAAAAAAAAAAATGTAATAGGAATGTCTCATCTGTAACTTCATGCCTTTTGGAGACCATTTCCGTCTTTCCCTGGTATCATTATTCACATTAATAGAAATTTTGACCTTATACACTGTCTTTGGCAGTGTATAAGGTTCAGTTTGGGTAAATGTGTGATCCATGACTTTTTTACAGTCTGCTGTGGCCACTAATATAACAGTATTGTTGAAACTCATTTGCCAAAGGAGTGTTTTGTCTCTTAATAACTTTCTTGCACCAATAGAAAGTTGGTTGAAGTTGGTCCAACAAGTAATTTGAGTAAAAAGTTATTTTTACTCTTAATAACTTGTTCTTCACACAGTACACAGACAGAATGACATATTACAATATTTTTATTAAAATGTTCTCTTAATATATTATCATTTACATACAGTAAAGGCATTAAATCATACAACACCAATAGAAAAGGCAACAATAACATGTTTGCATCGTAAAGGATTGGCAACAATGTAGGCTTACAAAGAACGGTGCTATTGTGAAACAGATTTACATCATCTATAAAAACATTTTGGTTGACAGCTGGTACATTGAGCATCCATCAACATGTAGAATATTGCACTTAACATTGGCATGAGACATAATGTAAACACTCCGAGCTCTTGGTGCAGAGTGAAACATGACAGAATGTGCTGCGTATTTATGATGCAGCAACAGTGAAGAAGGTTCACTCTGAACTTGAAGGGTTTTTATTTGTGCTGGGTGTGAATGAGGAGATTACTCATCATCTGTGCATTTACTATCTGCAGTAGATGGTAACTGGCGCAGGATGGTTCAAACATGTTAAAAATATTTTCATTATTTTATCTTGCTGTTAAAGAGGACTTTCCGACAGAGCTGATGCTTTTGTATTGTTTCTCCGGTGGCGAGAACATACATTTTACCTCTCAAAACATTGACATAAAACTTTGATGTTTGAAAACAGAGGTTCCAAATCCAAATGAATCCACATATTTTAGCATTATAGATATTTTAAATGTGTAAGACGGAATTTAATTTGTGCATTTTGATTTAATGCAGTGGCTTTGACAACAGAAGATTAATGAAAATACAGAAAATAATTAAAATGGGCAGTCCGCTAAATATGGCTCCATAACCTTTTTTGATAAAGGCAGTTCAATGTAGCCCGACAGAAATTTTTAAAACTCCAAACTCAAACTAATCAAAGTAGCCATCAACCAGTAATGACTGCGAGGTAAATCAGTGTGTGACTTATACCCTCATCCACAGCAGACTGCTTCAGTTTCAGTGTATTTATTTGTTTCATCCATCTGCAACAGTTGAAACACAGATTATGAATAAGCTCCTCATGGAATCCACTTTAAATAGTACAAACAAACCCTTCAAAAGGAACACGCTGTTGGTCCAAGACTGGTTAAAGGAGAGATTCACAATTGTCACAAGAATCCATGAGAGCTGAAAAATTGAAATGCTGTGAACATTTTCCCTTTTCTTGTCCTTGTGAATGTGAAATAGTCTGATACTCCGTCTGTCAGAGTATAATAAAAAGCAGGTGTCAAAGGTTTTTTTTTTTATGTTTCCAAGGACTATTTCTGAACTCAAATTTAGATAAACTGTGTTTTTGGACACAAATATTCTTTTCTTTTAAGATTTATATTTAAGTTCAATTACATCAAATTAAGCATGTTTGAATGTTCTCCTGGACACCTGCTCATGTCAGACGATGGTTTTAAAAGGACTGTAACTTTCCTTCAACATGACACAACTCACTGTACTCAGTGAAATGCTCAAGTAAAATAAATAGATCAAAACTCTACTTTGTTTCTGGTTAATTCTGCACACACCTGTAGAAAATCTGCTTTCCAAAGTTGTCTCAAGAGTCTAGTCACCGCTAAGGATTGATAAAAATATAAACTGTTCTTTTACCTCTATACGTATGGGCTTTGCATAAGATGGGTAGTTGTGTTTTAAGAATCAGTGTGTCACAAAATCTTTAAGGCTTGAATTTAAATTACAATAAAGGAACTCCTGAACTTTGTAGCACAAAGCTGAGTTCTGACCTTAAATGTTGCTGGAAAACTAGAGATGTGTTACTCTGTCAGTGAAATCCAATCCGTAAGGCTTTGTTCTTCACCATGGTGAACCTACTGACAAACACTTTGGCAGAGGCAGGATCGACCAGGTATCGATATGACTTGCTGAGGGAGGGCGGAGCCTCGGCAAGAGTCACCGGGGTGTGGAGCTGAAGAGACGCAGTAGAGGGGGAGAGGAACTGAGAGGCTCGCGTCACGTAATCCACCAGCCGCCGAAACTGCTGCTCTGACAGACGCTCACGAACTCCATCACCCTGAGGAGAAGGCGGACGGTTAATACCACACTACAGACCAACTCACAGTACTTCTGCAATTATGTTTGTAAGCTGTGTATGAGTTTGATACCTCATTAAAATAAAAATCAAGTAAAAACCTAAATAATACTGGCATCTACTATTTAAGCATTTATTTATTATGAGTTATCAATGGTGGACAGTAACTATTAAGTAGTTTTACAAAGTGCTTGTGAGGTAACTATTTAATTCAAAGATGCAAAGGAAAATGGGTTGCAGCAAACATCACATACACATTCATGGATATCACAAACAGCCTTAGGTACATTCCTCATAACATTTTAATCACCTTGTTAATTGAAAATCACTTATCTCCATATGTGCTGTTTTGAATGAAAGGTGGAATGAAGTTTTTCTTTGTGTTGATCAATACTTTAATTTGAGTAAAGGGTCTGAATACTTCTCCCACTGATCCTTTGCATACTGATATAGAGTACAACCCTCCTGCTGGTTTTCACATTAATATTGTATTAATTTTTGATCCGCTGTGACCTTGGTAATTCTATTTTCTGAGTCTTACCTCTGCGTCGGTGGTCACAGTCTGCTGCTGTAATGTGAGAGTGAGCTGGCTCTGCTGTTCTGGATCCTGCTGACACTCCACCTACACAGCACAGTCAGATGAACATCACTGCATTGTCTGCACAGCAGGACACCATAGTTAAAAGAGTCAGGGCAGAAGAGTTTGTACCTCTGTGATGGGGAAGGCCTGCTGCTGCGTGTCCTCACTGAGACTCACCACAAACAGAACCTCAGAAGTGAGCAGTAAACAGCCTGCATGCTCCTGACCAGAACCACTGACGATGGTCACTTCCAGAGCCATGTGGAGCTCAGGACGCCCCAGAGACTGAAGCATTTTCCTGTGGACAGAGAGGACATTAACAAAACATGGATCACTGTAATTTACAAGTACCAACATATTGCAGTGTCCAAAATAAGTAATTTGTTACACCTGCAATAATTTCATATGTCTACAATTTTATTATGCTATACTGTTTATTTTATGTCACACTCTATGGAAATATTTATCATGATTTGAACAACTTTTTGTTATGCTACATGCTAAGTTATGCTCTAGATCAGTACTCACAAGAGGCTCAAACACCACAAACCTTCTTTTACAACCTGTACAAGAACCACAGTGCAGATGTTTTTTGGCACCTAAGAGGAAGTGTGTTCTACTTACCTTTTTATATTTTATACATTAACATATTACATTTTTAATGCTTAAATAAAACCTATCCAAACATGAGTAATTATTTTGTATTGGTGAAATATGAAATTCAAGAGGTCAACAGGCCTCTCCATGCAGCCTATTTATATAAATGCATGATTCATTGAATTCGTTCAATTGTACTTTATTTTCTATTTTGCAGAAAAATAACTATATTATGATCATTATTTGCATGTGAAACAACCTAGGATGTGCCATTTTAGTCATATCACACAGCTTTGCTTGTTACTGTACGTTAAAACATGATATGTGGATCATTTACACAGAACTTTCCGTGTGTGTATGCATCATGTGGGTACATTTACATCCACATACCACAACCTCTTGACTTTAAATAGACACTTTGCCTACAGAGACACAAGCCCACACAAAGTGTCCAACCTACCGCGCACACACATACAAGTGGCTGCATACATCCTGTAATTTAGATGTGTACATGCTCTCTGAGTGGTTCCTATTCCACACATGTTCGATCGGGAAATGAGTGCTCAGAACTGAAGTGTTCAGTCATGTTTCTCTGACAGTTTGTTTACTTTGGAGGCAGGTGTTCACATTGTGGAGCAGATGTTGGAGCAGCCACAGTAGGGACACTTTGGTTCTGTTCAGTGTTACTCTGCTTACACAGTCTGACCCCTCAAGTGTCTGCGCTACCTGTAGTAGTAAAAATAATTGATGGATGCCTGATGGAAACCAGTTTGACTGCAATGAAGCATGAACAGAACCACGAGGGAGCATTAGCTCAGCATTCATGTATTTCTATCGCTTTTTCATCTTCCTCTAACATTAGCACAACATACTTGCTAACCTCTTGGGTGATGACAACCAAAGTGGAAATGTCCTAAAGAAATATTGTATTTAAAATTTGGCCTTATTTCTCAGGCCAGTTGACAGTCAACTCTGTTAGAAGTAAATGTTTCATAGCTATGGAAACAAAACTAAATTGTGGAAAATTCATTAGTTTTAGCTACAGATCTTGATAACCTTCTGGAGACGCTAGGTTCTTGTTCATAAATTTTTATTATTACATTAAGTGTTCCTTAAGGAGCATACTGGGATGTTTGGGACACCAAGGCCTGATGTTGTACTAAAGGTATGGCTGGCGTTCTTAGAAATATTTTTATGACGCAGGACCCAAAGGTAACCTTCTGCTTGGCAAAACATCGAACTTTTGTACACTCTGTTTCTTTTGACTGACAAAGTGTTTCCAGCACAAAAAGAAGGTGTTTCTCCAACTGATGGCACAGAGAAACATCTCTGGACAGACTCAGAGTTAAACAACAAGAACAATTTCTAGCTGGCGGCTTTGGCAGAGTGCTTATGAAAACCTTTTAACATGACTCTATGTGAACAAGAGAGGGCAGCCTGGCTGCCATGTGTGGGGCCAAGGTCAAACATCTTTCCAGCCTTCTGCTTTTTTCAAAGAGGGTAATGAACTCTCTGAGGGTTTTTTTTAAACAAGACAGCACAAACGATGAGAGGTAGAGGGGTGAAAAAGAACAGCAGAACCTGGAAAAAGCCCAAGGAAAGCAAAGAGAAGAACACATGTCCCAATTCTACAGGATAACCAGAGCACAGGGAAAAGGAGGCCGCAGGAATAATGAGTGGATCAGAGGTCATACCAGACATATTTAAGATGGCTGTTTGGGGCCTGAGCAGACGTCTCCTCTGTGGGCAGGTAGAGCTGTTTAGGAAGCTGCCACAGCCCGGCTCCATGAAGGATTCCTGCGAGAAGAAACACAAACAGAAAAATGGTCAGTGTAGAAGATCAGTTTCAGACCAGCCTATAGCATTAGACATATTTTATTCTGAGATGAAAAAGACACTTTCACAAAAATCAAAACTGACTTTGAGGCCAAAAGGTTTGCTGCAGTGTCAACACTGAGCTATGACCACTGCTTTCATGTAATAGTCAGTTACAGTAACTCCGGGCCCCAAGTAGAGACTGACCAATAATGCATTTAAATGGTTGATATGATAGTACTGTAAGCCAGAGTAATAAAAACCTAAATAAACAAGGTGTCTGCTGAAAAAGACAGCCATTGATTTTTGAATTTGAAGTAATTTTTCAATCAGAAGACAATTCCTGTTACAGGCAGTAGTGTCACTAACCCAAAAGTTGATAGGGCAGCGATATTATAGTGGTCAATAAACACAGCAAATTTAAAGCAAGATGGTTTAGACACAAGTTGTCACACCTTTAATTGCTGCAAGCAGTAGCACCCCCTCTTGAAAAGAAGTACCACAATCTATTTATCCTATGTATGTCTAAATATAGACAGGATGGAGAGGTGATAAGGGTCAATAACTATGGCAAGTTTCAAGTAAATTAGCTGAGCCACTTTCAAGCGATTGTGTTTTTCCCTTAAAGCTGTAGCTCCATCTATCTTGAACATTTGACAGTGGTCAGTAAGAATGGCATGTAAATTTAACATAAAGTACTTCAGATCTTTTCTTGAAACAATCAGTAGCACTTCATATTAAAAAGCAATAAAACCCCCCATCCCAAAAGTTGATAGGATGAAAATCTGATTGTGGTCAATAACCACAGCATGTTTGAAGTAAGTTGGTCAAGCCATGGTCAAGCCATGGTCAAGCGATCACGTCGACAGGTACTGTTCTATACAGAGAATTTGTCAAATGCTGATTAGATGGTCTGTCTGGAGCACTGAGTGACAAAAGTTCATTTAGTTTGGATTATCAGTGGTGACAAAATGCGCTGAAGATGCAGCAACCTTAAGAAACATACAACAACTACCACCTGTATCGAACCTATATGTGACAGATTCATTATTTGTCATAGTGGATATGAATAATCCCAGTAAAACAGTAGCTGTGCTGTTTCTCATGAGTATAAACATTTTTTGGAGTGGACTGGTTCCAGAAGTTTGAAGTTGTGGAACAGTTAGCAGTGTTTTTCTATAATTTGTAAAGTCTGCATTTACCCACACTTGATGGCACGCTAACTCAACATACAAAAGTCAGGTCATCTGTTCAACTGATGCATTCAGACGTCTCCCTAAAGATCAAAGCCACAGACATGGTCTATCTTTTTGAAAAACAGGTTGTGTTTAACAACGAAAAAAGGATTGCATGATCTGACTGTTTGTGTGTAGATTTCATTTCATAATACCCGTGTGTGTGGTCAGTTTTCTTCATCCTCTCTCGTGCTCAGCAGAGAGGCAGCAGCAGCAGCCAGTGAAGTCATCAAGTAGTTAAAACACAGCAATAAAGAGCGCTATTCATGACATCACTGTACCGGTCCTCCAACACACCACTCAAGTGTGTGTATATGTGTTTAATAAAAGAGGCTATAGTGTGACATAATAACCTCACAGCTCATCTGCCTAAATTCTCAAACCAGCAGTTTGTTCAGCCTCTGTTTGCCCTTGTGTGTCTGTAAATGCAGGAGTTGATGTTTGCGTGTGTTTGTATTCAGTGGCACACAGGGGTCACATAGACCCGATCCAGACCCGAGGGAGCTGTTGCTCTTATATGGTCTTGTTCACTTCATTGGTGGTTTATGTGCTGTAGCCAAGACCTGTTAGTGCCAACAAAGCCCTCACCCCAATAAAACACACCAACTGCAGTGGGTTAAACTGCCTGTATGAATATTTTATGTTTTTGTTCATGTATGATTAGACATGTAAGAGTGTGTGTGTGTGTGTGTGGGGGGGGGGGTGTTAGAAAAGCAATAGAAAAGATTATTTAAGGGGACATTCCAATGGACCTGTTTTCTTTATTTTAGGCCATAGCCAAGACCACAATTAAGCCAATAAGAACCCATAATAATAGATGTGTGTTTGCCACAGGCCACAGAGTTTTGGAAAAAGACCAGTAGAGCAAGTGTTAACCACTGTGTTAGGTAAATGCTAGTAGCTTTTGATTTCGACAGAAATGACGTATTGTATGTTAAAATGAAATCAGGGTATGTTTAAATACGACTGAGGACCTATTTCTGCCTTTGTGAAATGACATTTTATATGATGAAGAAAAGAAATAACCTCACGGCATGTTTCAGCTCCTTTTTGTGTACAAATTTTATTTCCTCATGAACTGTGCTGGGGGGAGGTTATGTTGTTTACACTGGGCAGATTTTGATGAAATGTGGCTTGGTCTCATCACAGCTTCAAAATGATTTACTTTTGGAGAAGATTCAGTTCATATTCTGGATGGTAGATATGGAATAAAACAGTTCGCAGAACTTATTATAATTTACCATGGTACTTCTTAAAAACAATTACTGAAGACAAACTGTGAAACTTATAATGTGGTAAACAAAAAGTATTAAACAACCCAATACAGGTTTCATATTTTAGATTTTTCAAAGTTGCCACATTTTACCTTGGTGACAGCTTTACACATTCATATTCTTTCATCAGATTTGCGAGGTAGTCACATGAAACTGGCTCTCATGAGAACCATCCCAGGAAAAGAAGACTGCTGCAGGGGATAAGCTTATTAGAGTTACTAGACTCAGAAACCGCCAAGTTATAGTACAGTGGTGCCCCTGATAACACACGCTTCTGACAACAAAAAATTCAGATACCAAAGAAAAAATCTGCAAAAAATTTGCATCGGACAACAAATTTTGACCCG
>JAQQAE010015875.1:0-11920 GCA_029823295.1 Pseudamia nigra
TAACGTTTGAACAACGTTTTGTTGACATTAATTTTAGCGCAGCGCCATCTGGTGGATGCATGACGAAATTGCAGGTATGAAAGTAATTTAGGCTCCCCAATGTCATTTTGCAGAAACATACAGTAATGCACTTTTTTTCTGGAGTCTGAGTTAGAAAATGTGACTCTTGTGCAATCAATGGCCAAAACCATTGGGTTGCGTGTTAAAAGCACATTTCAGCTCACGCCATGAAAGATTAACATTGAAACTAATATTTGAAAGTGGTGAAGGTGCGATCTGCGGAAGTGGGAGAACAAGGTGACAGTGGTGAGAGTGCGTGAGGAGACGGGGACATGGAGGTGGAGCTGATTACACCCGCCATCAGCCTGGGTCCGCACGGGCAGCCTGCGTCATGGATGAGCTTTAGCACGTCATTCCGGAAGCGCACACCCACCAGGGCGTAGAGGACCGGGTTGAGGCAGCAGCGGGTGTATGCCAATGTGCAGGTGATGTACTCCAGCAGGAGGCCACAAAATGGCCCCGCCATTTTGAGTGACAGCACCACTGTGTACGGCAGCTGGAACACTAGAAAAACGAACACCAGCGCCACCATCAGCTTCAAGGTGCGCTGCCGATGCAAGGCACCGCGTTGAAACGCATGTCCCTCCCACAGCACCTGAGCAATCAGGGAGTAACAAGTCACCATCACGACAAAAGCCAAGCAGAAGATGCCTATGATGGCGCCATTGGTGGCCATTTTGACTCCTCCGCTTATTTTCATGACACAGTGTGCTACGTCATCAAGCTTTGAGACTGTCACTCCAGAAAACAGGATTTCAGGAAGGCTGAGAAACACAGCAAGGACCCACACACATAGAGCAGCTATCTTTCCAGCTGTTAATATATGGCTGCGCAACCTGATCATCTCTTGGGCCCGTGCGACCACCAGGTAACGGTCCACACTGATGCAGGCCAGCAACAGAAGCCCGCTGTACGTGTTTATAGCGTACGATGCACGAGTGGCTTTGCAGAAAAGGCTCGGGAAGATCCATCCCAGGTGAGTATCGGTGGCCTGCAGTGGAAGCGTGAGCAGCAGGAGGAGGTCGGCCAGGGCCAGGTGTAACAGGAAGACGTCGGTCATGGAGCGCAGGCGGAGGCGACGGTAAAGGGAGAAGGTGGTGATTACAAGGCCGTTTCCCATCACTCCCAGGATGAAGATGACACAGAAAACACAAGTCTGGAATATCCGAATGGTGACAGCCTGCTCATCAGCCTCACACCAATCACCAATGTCCGACAGGTTGAAGGAGGCATTACTGATGTCATAAATTGACATGTTGAAATCAGGAGCGTCATAGTACTGGTAATCTTCAGTGTAATCTGCCATTGCTGTTGGGAAACAAATAAAGAGTCAGGTTTTTTTTTGTCAGATTCACAGATGCACAACATGCAGTTATTTCAGAAGGTTTAGGTAAATGCAAACCATCTATGACTGAAGTGATAAAGTACATCAGTGAGAAACAAGTTCATTTGAACTTTTTAACCAAACAACTCTGGGTCCCAGAGTGTCTAACACTTAATTTTCTAGGTTCTAGTGAATAATTTATACATCAGTTTGGGACTTTCTGCATAAGCTGGTGAAGGGAATGAGCAGTGAACAGCATAATCATAACAATGAACAAAATGCAACAAATGAAAAAAATCAAGAAAATGAAGCATGAACAAAATAGTCGACAAAATATACATAGGTTTTACCATTTAGACATTACCAGATAGGGCCACTTTCAGAATATTTTAAGGCTCAAGATGACACGCTGTGGTTTGATAAAACCTATAAAAATGCTGTACTCACAGGTGGGTAGTACTGTACATTTACTCAGTTACATGTACTTGAGTAATATTTTTCAAATAATGTACTACTGAGAGTAGTTATATTGCAGAATACTTTTTACTCTCTGGGTTACATTTGTGGTGAAAAAAAATGTACTTTTGGCCACAGTATGAGTAAAATGAATCAAAAAAAAAGTGAAAGAAAAAACATGGGATCCAACCAACGAGAACAAAAATAACAAAATAATCAAGGAAATAAGCGAAAAAGGAACCAAATAACACCAATGATCAAAAAAATTATAAATGAACAAAAGAAACAACAAAATGACCAAAAGTGAGGAAAGAGTAATCAAATAAATTAATAAAAATGTACAATACAACCAACAAATTAACAAATATCAATAAATATACAACAATATGAGAAAAAATGAGAACAACATTCAAGTAAATTAACTAAAATAATTTAAAAAACAACAAAATTGAACCAAAAGCAACACAAGTCATAACTGTTACAGCCCAGTGGCTCTGCCCCCACTCCTGTGTGTCTAATGTTGTTTCTGAGTTTCATGTAAATTTGATGCTGCCAGCCCTTTCTTGGGATTGGTGCCTTCACCTGCTGCTGGCCACACCCATACCATCATCCTTTTGCCATGATTGGACCAATGACCCAGACCACCGGCCAATCAGCCCCCAGCACCTGTCACCTGGTCTACTTAAAGGACAGCTTCACTCATGGTAGCTGTGAATTGATGTGTGCAGTTTGCTTTTGTGAGTGTGAGTGTGAGTGTGAGTGTGAGTGTGAGTGATCTGTATTGCGCTTCGTGCTCATGCACACTTTGATACCAGTAAGGCCTCTGGAGACTGGCCTAGATTTAGTTTACACACACCACGCTATTCTGTTTTAGGTTACTTTGTTAGTCACATTACTTTATGGGTGCTGCTCACTACTGTGTTCTTGTTTTGTGTTACTCACATATTGCATAGTCACCTTAGGGTTCTTTTGTCTTATCATTCAGACTAGCAGTGGGCTTCAGATAGACTCAGTTTAGTGAGTTCTCCTTTTATGAGGCAACATAAGAGGTAAAGGGTACTAAATAGTAAGGAAAATCAATAAAAGTAAAGCAAAATGAACAAAATAAGAAGCAAAATGAAAAGCAAATCAAGAAAATGAACCTAATTACATGAAAAAGAACAAAAAAAAATTACAAAACAGGAAGAAAAATAAACAAAATGAGCAAGTAAATGAAGCAAGGTAGATGCAAAAGATGAAAAACGAGTAAAAATAAACTAAAGAGTATAGAAAGGGGTTTAAAAAATGAACAAGAACAAAAAACTTTGAAATTGTGTGGTTGATTCACAGTTTTCTTTTTACAGATTTTCACCAATTAACTAAAGCATAGTTATCATTGTATTTCACTAAACTGACCAGCCCATCACCATTACCTTGTTCAAAATACAGTAGGTGACATTGTTTTAAGGATTGTTTGCCGTAAGACTAAAAATGTCATAAGGGTTTTTGTTTTTTTTTTATAATTCATGCCTGAAAGGGTTAAGTATGCAAGGTTTCAAAAGAGGACATACGTGTAGCATCAGTTATTCCTCATGTGACATTACTGAATCATCAGACAAACGTTGGAAGTAAATATTTTTGTTGAAGGTTCACTACAAAATAAACTTCTGTGATTTTTTTCCCTTTGTTTCCTGAACTGTGAAAAAGCACAACAATTTATTGTATTTCTCACTAATGTTAACAATTGCTAAATAGCCCAAGCCAACTCTTTTTGCAGTGCTTTTAAGTGGATAGTGAAGCAGAAACACAATATGCAATGGATGTGGGAAAGTTGTAATCTATAACCTTTGTACAAATTTACAGGAAACTCCAACCAAAACCAGGCAACCTTGGTAAACACATGTTTAAAATGAGTCACTTAGTCACTGCTACATGTGCCCAGCATGCAACTGCCCCAATTTTTTTTAATGAATCAAAAACAGTATAATTCTCATAAACACAAGTCAAATGCAGCAGAATACCAACATTGCCCCTTCAGATGGAAATTCTGGCCTCCACAGTCGAGCTGAAACTCAGATACCTGCAGCTCTCACCTTCAGTTTGACTAAGCAGACGTGGCATTTGAATCACTTTTCACCGCGTTGCGTGACACGGCTGCCAGGTCGTTGGCACAGGGGAAATCGTGGGCAGCTCACAGGGCCACAGATCAGTCAGTGTCGCGTGCCAGCAGCCTTTAAGGCAGTTTCCACAAGCACCTTTTTTTCATATCATCTTTCACTGTGTGACCGCTCTTACTGCTGGTGTTTCTTGTAATATTGAATTGCATTTCTGCCTCGTCTTATCTTTCATAAAATCTACATGGCGTCTTTGGTGCCGGACGCAGGCGAGGTTTTCGTTGAAGGTAAGAAAAGCAGAATAAAAAGGGGAATAGTCCGTATCTCGGGTGTGATTTCCAAGTGCCGTCGTAGTCTTTGAGACTGGTCCACGTGAAGGTCCGAACTCGAGTACTATGGTCATGGTCACGGCCTCGGGTGAGGTTCTACTCTGTCTCGTCTTGGCTTCGGACAAAGAGGACTCAGGGTTGTATGGATAGATTGGTCAAAAACACAGCTCTGATGTATTTTTATTAATTTATTTATCTTTCAAGCATCTTGAATGTAAAACTTTCCACCAGCTCTTGAATCAAACTTCCAGACTGTCTCAGTCTGCTACTAGAATTCACCTCACCCCTTAACCTATAATAGTAACCTAATACTCTGTTACTCTAATGTCTTTATTGCATCTAATCTGGCCTCAACCTTGACTTAAATCCTTGATCATTTTGGTCTTGATAAACTCTGACCACGGTCATAATTTGTTCTCAGTTTAAGTCATCACCACTTTGACACTCGCACATTCTCAGACGCTAAATGAATTTGAAAAGGCAAAAAATGTACAGTACCTGTGACGGACCGTGACTAGAGTCAGTATTCTTACATTTCACCATAAGTAAACATAAATGATGCATATGCAGTCAACAAAAAATGTAGAAAATATACCAGCATTTTCACTCAAGGGTCTGAAAGAATATGACCTGCAATTGGTTTGTGATTTTATCATAATGTACACTGTTGGCCACGCTTTTAAAATTGATAAGATAGGAAGATAATATAAGTTAAAACAGGAACATCCCTGGTTAGTTTATCTGTATTTGCACTGTAGTTTACAGTTCCTTCTGCATTTTATCACCTTCTCTTTGTGTATTAGTTTAGTTTACTGAACAGGGAAAATGTACAGCAGCATTAATGATAATTAGAGATAATCGGCGATTATGATTGGCGCTATGAAAATAAAGATTGAATTGATTGAATTGGATTGAATTGAATTAATCACAGGGGAAAATATGCTTTGTGCCAGATTACAGCTTCTCTGAGCTCATCTGCTCATCTGCAATCCATGAGACACACGTTTACAGAACAGTACAGAAAACAATACCGAGAACTTATACAGAGTACAGTACATAGTAAAAGTACAGTAAAATCAACAAAGTAAAAAAAAAAAATGTATGTAGTAGTAATAAAAGTAAGTGTAACACAACTCTGTTTAAAAATTATGAAAATAGTCAAGTAAATTAACCAAAATATTCAAAAAATGGAACAAAAAATATCCACAAAATAGGAAATAAAATGAGCAAAAATGAACAAAATAATCAAGCAAGTGAACATAAAATAAAATATGCCAAAAATGAGACAAACTGCCTAACAGCACCGGTTTAAAAAATTAAGTTCAAAAACAACACAACAAACAAAATATGAATGAACAAAATTATGAAGGCTGCAATAAATTCTACGATATGAAGTTACTTGAGTAGTTTTTTTGAGACACTTTTATTTAAGTACTGATGTTTATGAGTACTTCTACTTGAGTCACTTGAATTAGAAAGTAACAGTACTTTTACTTGAGTACTGAGTCTGTTTACTCTGCACACCACTGGTTAATTGTAAACATTTGAAAACATAATTTCTGCAAAAGCTTAGATGTTACCACATTAGTCTTAATTCATTCACCTACAGACGTGATGATTCTCTGTGATGACTCTGTTCATTTTATTTCCCTCCTAATGTCCAATCAATACAAACACCACAGATTTATGAGTATCAGCTTTGACTTTTCCTCTACACCTTAATATTATATCACTGTGTCAGTACCATCAGTTATGCTCTCTGGATGAAAATGAGTAATTCACTTGTGGTGTGATACATTTAGAGCAGGGTGGGCTTCACTTTGTAGTTTAGTCACGTTTCACTCGTCTGTCAGATGTTAACATGTGGGAAGCTTTATATTATGAGCGTCACATGCGAGTACTATCGGTCTCATTTCTTCTTTTAGTTCAGCTGTTGAACATAAACAGCAACGCACTTGACAGGCTTATGTTGTAAAGGGTTTAAGTTGAAAATCCATTCCCAAGAATATTCAGAAACAATGAGGTAACTGGTGGAAAATTGCTATAAAATGGCATTTGAAGTGTTCGACCAGCTGAGATTATTGTATGACTATGAGACATTTGTAGGCTATAATGAACCACGCTTTGGCAAAGTACAAGTACAGGTCTTTTTTATTACATTACTACCAAATTATCCATCATATTCTATTGATATCTAATATACCAGATTTTAATTTGTATTTCACAGCTACTCAGACTTTCTTATGTGACTTACCTGTGATATTCAGGATGTCATTCATGTCCTAATTCCTCTGCCTTTATGTGTGTTTGAAGGATGCATGAAGTTGGCACACTGTAAATATGCCTGCGGGTTTGACTCTAATCAAGCCACAGCCAATGAAACCATCCCCTGCGTTTTGCTGACCTTGTCATACCCCCGTTTGCTTGTTTGTTCCTCAAGATGTCAGTCATACGTGTCAGCAGGCTGATCTTGCAAGTAGAGGGTTGGCATATTTCTCAAGCTGATCATGTGGTTTGCTGATAATCTATCTTTAAGCTGTTACACTTGACTGAACTCACATGACGAGAAAAATTGCACATATAGTTTTTTAAAGATTTTTTTTTTTTTCTTATCAAATTTAAAGCAGCAATTTCACATACAGGCGCGGCTTAATGGGCACACTGAGGCTAATCTGGGCGTGTGGTGCCAAAAGCAGTTCACAACCTTTGCCTGACTTATTTTGAGGTTATTTGAATGCGTATGGGTCCAACCCAGTGGTTCTCAGATGCGCTTTCTCATGGCCCTTTGACACTAAAATGACACTTTATTCAAATGTGTGATCATGCAGCCAGAAACGAGAATCTGCTTTGTCAAATATTTCTCACGGGGTTGAAAAATCGTGCATCAACCTATGTACCACTTTAGTTTGACTCCACTTTAATTAGAGAGAATGGGCAAAATGTTTCACCACTTGCCCTAAGTCAAGACTGAGTCCAGAGTGTATTGAGGACAAGACTTTGATGGGTTCAGACCATGTCCAGACCAAGACGAAGCCAGCGTGAGATCATACTGTACAACAGGGGTATTATGAAGTTTTCAGATATTACAGACTGAGAGAAAATGAGAGGTGAGATGATACCTTTCAACAGTGATCAGCAGAATGACTCAGCCTGTTGAAAAAGTTTCACACCTAAAAATATGTCTTCATGTTTTGATGTTCACAAATAAACTGGAAAAAGCACCAAAAATGCAATGACAGCTATAGTCGCAAATGGACTTCAAATAAAATCCTGAGTCCTGTTTGAAGTTCTACAACATTACCCAGTAAATCTTCACTTTGTTCTTTATATGGTAATTTGTTTTAAAGGTCTCATACTCTGAAAAACTTGATCAGTGCTGACAGGCCTCTAGAATCAACACAACCCCGGTGTTCTAACACTAGTTCAACTACTTTAACTTGTGACAGTACAGATTAAATCCAGTCATTATGAAGCTAATTGCTTCAGTTCTGCCCCCCTGACCCAGTGCCATTTTGATCTGAAAACTTCCCTTGTGGAGCCAATCAAACTCAAGCTAAAATTAGCCTGGCATCTGGCATGAAAAGCGCATTATTCTGCCTTTACAGTAGCCTGTGTCAGTATATCCCCAGCTGACTTGGGACCTGATCTGTGCTTCAAGAAATCAGAGACAGCAGATTCATATGACATTTAAGCAGATTCATATGAAGGAATCCAGGAAGCTTCTTCAGTTCTAAATAATCTCATGCAGGCAACCAGAATTTATATACCGGTACTTATTTCCTGAATAGGTAGTGAAACGTTTTCAAACCAAATTTCCAGTCCAGTCAACAGAAGGAAAACCACAAGCCTTGGTTTTTTAAGGGCTGTATTTTACAATGAATAGTGTAAGACACTTCTGTTTTAGGGACAGCAAAAAACTGGGAACTTCAATGTTTTATCAAAACAGAATGATGCACTATAGAAAACTAATTGCAGGTAAATATGACCCATTCATATTTGGTACATACAGTATGTTTTCTACACCCTTAATTCATCAGTGGCTTATTTTTCCCTTTACAACAGTCTCCTATTTATGACTGGAGAATTTTATTTTCTTCCTCTATAAAGTCTTAATAAAATGTAGTAATCTCCGATGCTGAGGCTACAAGTCAAATGGCCATTGAATTCATTCCAGTAACTTAAATCAATTTTTAAAAGTCTACAAAATGAATAACAGGCTAGGCATAAAATAAGTTAAAATGAACAAAAAATATTAAGCAAAAATACACAATACTAAACAAAATAATTAAGTGAATAAAAAGGTAAAAAAAAAAAAAACAATCAAAGAAATTTCTACAAAACACATACGTAGATTGAATAAAAAAATACAGTAAACAAAATGAGCACAAATTAATTAAGTAATGAAAAAAAGGACAACAATTAACAAAATAAGCATTGTCGACTGGACTGGAAATTTGGTTTGAAGATGTTTCGCTACCTATCCAGGAAGCTTCTTCAGTTCGAAATAAACTCAAGCAATGCTCTGTGGTTCAGGACTCCACCCTTTCATCCGAAGAGGTGTAGTTTCACCCTGGTCAGGGTTGTTACGTGTCTGTAATGTCTTCAAACCAAATTTCCAGTCCAGTCGACAGAAGGAAAACCACACGCTTTGGTTTTCGCATGTTCTTTTCTCACTGGTTTGAAAGTCCAATAAACGCTTCAGTTTCAAAGAATCAGAATGATCTGGCAATTTTTTTTGATGGTTCAGGTGTTAAAAGGTTAAGTGTTGATACAAATAATAATGTGCATTACTCAGAATCTATCATCCTTCAACACACCATGAGTCAGACTTTTCCCAGCAGCTTCAATCAGATCAACAGCTGAACGTGGTAAAGGGGGAGGGGGAGGTAAAACCTCTGCACCTTGGCCCCTGTCACCTCTCCTGGATGCCATCAATCCTGCTCTACTTGTGCATGGTTGTGACCTCTGTGCACCAAGATCACTCTGCATTCACTTCTGTTGACTAAGGCAAGCTCCAAACCACAGTAGCTCTCAGACGTTGGTAGCAGCTCATGAGAAAAACAAATCAAGTGTTATTGAGAGAAGGTTTTGTTGATGTGAACTGTTTTTCATGTACGACAGCTGAACTCAAATGTTGACAAGCCCGTTTGACGGTGTGGCTGATTTCAACCTGATGAGGCCTACCCTTGTTTGTATTTATGGTTACTGCAAAAGGTGTGAAAGTGATGCCCTACTGTTTGACCTGGGAACAGTTTATTTGTGCATGATAGACTGATCCTGTTCGTTTATTTGGTGTTTCTCTAATTTCACGTCATATACAGTGCTGTGCCCCTACCTGATCTCTTATCTTTTGTGCATTTCTCACATTTAAATGTTTTAAATCATTAAACAAGTTTAACCCAAGTAAATATTACATGAGCTTTTATTTATTAAGTGAAAAAGCAGGTGTTAGTCAGAGCTGGGTAGCATTCAAGTACATTTACTCCTTTACGTGCAGTTGAGTATTATTTTTTTAATAAATGTACTTCTGAGTCCATTTTACTCAGCAGTATTTACTTCTACCCAGTTACATTTTGCAAGTAAAAATGTTAGCAAATAAGCAATTCACTTAAAAAAAATTAACAAACTAGTCAAGTAAATTAACAAAAAAAAATAAACTGTGCAACAAACAGCATACAGCAAAAATGTACAACAATAATACAAAACAACAGTAAGAAAAATAGCAAATAAAAGAAAACCTAAAATGAGCAAAATATAACAAAATAATCAAGGAAATTAACAAGACTGACTAAATATTCAAGTAAATGCTAAACATAATGTGCATAAATGAAAAAGATAAGCAACAAAATGAGCAAAAATGAAGGAAAAAAATGGTTGAAAAATAAAGTGAGTTTATTATTAAAATCAAACAAAAAACATAATCAACACAATGAGCAAAAATGATCCAAATAATCAAAGAAATAAACCAAATGACCAAAAATACCACTGTGAATTCAAAATATGATACTGTAATCAATTCCACATGATGAAGTTACTAACTTTCTTTTTTAACTTTTACTCCAGTACTTATGAGTAATTCTACTTGAGCCACTGTAATTAAGTATCAATACTCTTACTTGAGTACTGTTTTTGTTTGCCCCACACTGGTGTTAATGCCATACATTAAAAACTAAGTGAACCCTCATCACCTACACTACATGTTCTGCGAAACACAAATGAGTATTTCTTTCATTATTTCATGCTTTTTACTAGTTACAATAAATTCCCATACGAACACCATACAGGCCTAATGGTGTTTTAAATCCATATGGCAACCTTTAATGTATGGTTTTATTTTAGCAATAAATACAAAAGATAATATACAGTAGCATGTTTTTGTAAGTGAATAAACCGTAATTAATACTGTTCACTATTAAGTGAGTGTATAAGAATGACTATGAGCAGAGGTGGGTAGTACTCAAGCACATTTTCTCCATTACATGTATGTGAGTAGTTTTTGTGAGAGACATGTACTCCTGACAGTATATTTTCAAGAATTTTTTTTAACTCTTAGTTACTTTTGTGATGAAAAAAGAGCTGTACTTCTACATATTACATTTGGCAACATCTTGATGAGCAGGAGTAAGATGGAGCAAAAATTTAAAAAACAAACAACAACATTAACAATTAAAGGACCAAACGTGAACCATATGGCCAACAAAATTTAACCTGAAATCAACCAAATAGACAACGGAATGAGGAAAAATGAACAAAATGATCCAGCAAATTGACAAAAATGGACAAAATATCCAATATAATTAAACAACTTTAACATGATGAGGAACAAAAGTAGGAAAAATAAAATAGATGAAAGTCAATAAAATTATAAAAGGTCAAAATAATCAATTAAATGAACAATAATTAACAAATTAAGCGATTAAATCTTGAGCAGTGTCTAACATTATGCATTTTCATATTTGACTGGTTCTGGATCTGACACTGGATTCATGACTTTTAATTGTGATTAACTGTAGATATATAACCTGTTAGACTATTATAGACGCAATAGGCTGTAATAGATTCAGCTACTTGAGTAAGTATTTTATGGCATAGTCTTTTACTCTGACTCAAGAACATATTTATATGAGTACTTTTACTTGTACTTGAGTCAATATACTTTTGAAGTAACAATACTTTTACTTGGGTAGTTTCTGTTTACACACCACTACCCATAAGTGAGTAGAAATGCCACTTAATGTATCGGGCAGAATTGTCTTTGATGTTCACGCCTGCTGAGCTTTTACATTTTTAAAGTTCTGTTTATCTATTTACTTACTGAAAACTCACTGTGTAATTTGGCTTTTTGTATTGGCCTTTAATTGACTAACATACGTAGTTTAATCACTTATTTAAATGTGCTTAAAATGTAAAATTATTGCTACTATAATTTTGTGGTGTCGTCACAAACATTTTCACCCACTTGGAAAAGCGTTTCGAAAACCACAAGTAGATTCAAAACCTGCATTTGCGGAGGAGATCACAACAGAAAAGAACAGTAAAACTTTGGAAAAAAAGCTTTTATTCACTATATTGATAATGTCTTGGCGCTTTTAGCTGATACTTCCATTGTCATATTGTGTAAATTTTCTTGATTGTATTGTTAATTTTTCTCCAGATCG